>VCJN01000019.1:0-94039 GCA_006384855.1 Tetraselmis striata | reverse complement strand
TGCATCCGGTTTCCATGTGAATAGTTTGCGGCCTTGTCCGACTGCACCTATTCGACCGGTTGTGCCATTGGTCACGGGTTCTGAGGAGGATCCTGATAGCCAAGAGTTTGAGATTGAGAAAATATCTGCTGTCAAAGTTGGCTTGATGCCAGGACGCAAGGGTACTCAATTGCAATTTTTGGTGCACTTTGCAGATAAAACTATTGCACCTGTTTGGCATCGTTTGTTTGATGTAAAACGAACTGTTGCTTTGCAAGGTTTTCTGGATACGCCGATGTGGCTGCAATTTGCTGAGTCAGATGAATTTCTGCAACATGCGGCTAAATATCCGGCTAGGATTCCAACTGCAAATTGAATACTGCTTTAGTTGTCCAAGGGGGGAGAGATGTAGTGTGACAGTTATACTGTATTGTGACTTGTCATGCGCTATCTTTGGCATAATACAGTACGAGAGCCGGTACCACTGAATGATGTACATTCTACGGGTACTAGAGTACGAGTGCGCGCATGTCACGCGCACGAGTACTCGTATATCGGCCTGCTGTATTATATATAATATATCTTCCTGTCTGTCAGATATATGCTATCCTTGACAGTGCAGGGGATATGTTATGTATTGCCGTACAATGACGGGGCTGACGTTCTGCCTACTGTCTGATTCTCCATGGTGACGCCCTTGGCAGTGGGCGTGCTGCTAGTGGTCGGCATGGCCTGATGGCCAGTGCCGACGATAGCGAGATTATTTGTAGCAGCGGGTGGTGACAACTTGTAACAATGATTGTATTCTAAAAACACAGTAGCCTCTAGCCTTTGCACCACCACTGCACACCACCTTTGTTTGTCCCTGCAGTCTCTATCCTGTTGAGACTGTCGCACTCGAACCAAGCGGCAAATCTCACAAATTTAACCCATTGGGTCAAAGCAGTGCCAATCAAATCCCGTACCACAGCAAGCATCGTCAATTGACCGCAAAAGCAACATCAAAGCAACAATGAGTGTCGACCCGCTAAATACAATTCGGATCACCCGAGGGCGGGCATCCATGGCGAGGACGCAAGCAGGTGGACCACGTTATGGCATCCTATGACTAGGCAGTTCCAGAATATGTTCGCGGCGGGGAGGTGGCAGTGGGTACTACATTGACGACGACCGGCGTTTTTCACTTCTCGTGGCGGAAGGCGGCCTTATGTGATGGGTGTGCACGAGGTTTGGATGAAGCCGATGTGCTTATGGGCAATGATTTTCGCAAGGTTGAGGATTTCCGGCCCCAAGTGGACGAGGTGTTGGTTGACGCCATCTGGTCCTCGGGCTGTGGAGGTGATACAGGTCACGTCGCTGGCTGGCATGGCGGGTTGCATGGACTGTGAGGGATTGCGTGCGAAATTGGTCCGTGCGGGCATGGGCCGGGGCGCGCTGGGGGTGTAAGACCCGCGGGGCGGGTTGTGTGCGGCGTGCGGTGCGCGGAAGGAGAGACAACCATGTGTTATGTATGGAGAGTTGACGCATGTCGGGGGAGGGGTAGCGCGGCGGGGGTACGGTACCTCTTGGTAGGGTGGGAATTTGCGATAGGGTATGTAATGCCTTTGGGAGGGCGGATCGGATAGCGGCTGCTAGGTTGTAGGTGGGGGCGGCTTTAGTAATATCTGCGGACGTTTTGAGGCGGTATAGGGGGCGTCGTTTCGTCGGTAGGCTGCCAGGGCGTCCCCCCATTTCTCAAGGCTGACTGCCCGTATAGCGGGGCCAACCAACACATTATGGCCGCATCAGTTTTAGGTTTGGCTTTGTATTGCTTTTAAGTGGCGGTCCTATCCGCGGGGGGTAGGTGTTCCGAGAGTTATTGTTGCTGGGCGAGTTGCTCGGTTTTGAAAGTGCCATGTCGGAGCGCCGCTGTTGCCTCGGGGGCTATCGGGAGCGTAAATTGATATTTGTACGTGGTCTATCCCCTTGGCGGGGGTGTCGCAGGCGGCTCCAGATGAAGGAGGGCGCTTGGGGGGCTCATCGTCAAGCCTTTGTGGTCGCAGCAGAAGTCCGGTTAAAAGGTTTTTGCTGTGAGGCGGGTGGGAGGTGGGGGCGCGCCCCCAATGAGCCAATGGTCGATGGGCGTGCTCGCTAGAATGAACGTGGGCACTTCGGGGTGCCATTGCGTCATGCCGGAGTCCGCTAGGGGGTGTATATGTAGTTTGCTGGGGTGCGTGGTTGTGATCGGGAGATGGAAGTCTCCTCCTACGACGTGCGGGGAGCCGGCCTTCGTGGCAATCTCGTTGGTGGAGACGATGTAGCGGATTGCTTCGTCGTATTTGGATTTCTCGGGCGTCGTGCGGCGCTGCGGGAGGTAGGTTTCCGTCAAGTATGTGATTCGGTTGTTTGTGGCGGTTCGGGGAAGAACACGGACGTACGGGGTAATAAGGCGGGCCGGGAGCGGAAGCGCCTCCGTGCTGCTGGCGTAGGCGCCTTCACGGACCGCCATCATGAGTCCTCCGAGACGAGGCATGGTCCCGTGAATAATTTGTATTTTGGAAGGAGGAGGCGCCAATCTCTGCCGAGGTTCGAACGTTTTGTTTATGTAAGCATCATTTTGTCGGGGCAGTCCATGAGTAGATATGTGTGCACATCATAGAGGGTGATTTTCGAGCCTCTAAGGTTGAAGGTTGTGAGGAACACCGGGGGGTGTGGGGGGCGTGAAATGTGCAGTTGGGGGGGGGGGGGGGGGGGGGGAGCGGGTGTTAGTCCCGGGTCGGGGTTTGTTGTTGGGTCGGACGGTGGCGGGGCCTTGTTGGGGGGGGGGGGGGGGGGGTTAGATAGGCAGGCGCTGCCATTCAAGCTTCGGCTAAGCGGCATGGGGCCGAAGTCTAGATCTGAGGTGTAGTCTATCTATGCGTTCGATGGTCTTCGCCCCGAGTGTCCTGGAGGTCTCACACAGTGCTCCGCTGAGAGTGGGGGCGGGGGCGGCCATGGGTCGGAGGAAGGATAGGCATGTGAGGTTAAATACCGAGTCCGAGGTGAAGGCGTGGGTCGTATAGAGGCGGTGGGACCTGGTGGTAGCCGTCGGGTGGAATTTTAGGTCGAGAATGTGGGATGACTTGGCTGCGGTTTTCACTCTCGAGGTCAGCAGGCCCCGGAGCGGGCTGAGGTTTGCACGGGTGGGGTATTGGTCGATCGCGTTCCGGTACCGGAGGGGGCGGGCGGCGAATTTGCAGCGGGTTTTTTATCCTTTGGTGGACCGTGGCGGGAGCTGCGGGCCGTGTGTTGCTTTTGTGGTGTACGCTGGGCTGACGTGCGGAACCCGGCGGGACGGATGAGGGGCCGTCAGGGGGGTGTCAACGCTGCAGTTGAGAGATGAAAGTGGAGGGCGTGGCCCTTGTGTGAGTGGGCGGATTCAATGTGTCTATGGGGTCAAGGGGGAATTGTTCGGGCGGCGTACACCGGGGGTTGACATGTGTGGTCGAGGGCGGGCAACTGTGGGGCGGGTGTGCGCGGAGGGTTTCGGAACTTTCGAGGCACGGACTGGCATTTGGGTCGGAAGGAGCGTGGGACTGCTTCGTCTGGCTGTCGCTTCCGTGTCGCCTAGTGAGGAGTTTGTGGGAGCGGCACCATGAGTCGTTTGTTCGGTCGCGTCGCGTGGTGGGCCGGGTTGGTGGGGTTGGGGTTACGGCGGTCCGGGCATGTGACCGAGGGGCGCCGCTAGGTGCATGGGTGGGCCCGATGGTACCGCCTCGAGGGGAGCGGTGCTCCTTGTGTAGCCCAGCGCCACAGACTTTTGTGCATCGCGTAGTCATATGTGCGCGGGTGGTACCTGATTTTGGCCGGTGGGACTTCGGTCATGATGGCAGAGATTACCATTAGTCATTGGGTGGCACATGACCATGGGGAAGCCCCAACTGCTTGACGGGGGAGGGGGGGGGGGGGGGGGGGGAAGCAGATGGTCAACATACTAGGAAGGGGGGGGGGAGCATGGGGTATTATGCCATCGGTGAAATTTTTGGATCATTCAACATATTTTGGGGAGAAGCCGGCATAGTGGGGGAAGGGTGTGGAGGGGGTCCAACCATGTCCACGCCGTCGTGGCGGTGAGGGATATTACATACGCCGAAGTGGTTATGGACCTGCCATACCGGACTACGGCTTCTGTGGGTGTCGGTAGTTGGGCCGGTGCCGGGGGGGGGGAGTGATCCCGGCGCGTCCACTGTGATGGAAGCCCGGCGGGGTGATATCGTTGGGTTTGAAGTATATCCGGCGATAGGTTCCAAACGGTGTGGCCCGCGGCATGTGCAGCGATTGTCCACATGGTATGTATGCGGCCCTGTGTATAGATCTTGGAGTTTTGGTACTGGCCCGGGTAGAATGCTTGCAATTCGTCTACAATGAACTCCCCCGCCGGGGTGTTGACGAGGGCTGAGGGAGGCACTTGTGCTATCTGCGTAAGTTCGCTAGGGTCTGCCTCATAGTTAATCAAGTAGCATTAGTTGGACTAGGCTGGATGGCCTATGTTCATCGGGTAGGGGATGTTGTCGGCGATGTTTGGGTCACTAGGCAGTGTTTGTGGGCAAGGTCAATTTGCTACCTACTTGCTGGCCGCTAGCCTAGCGACGGACTGGAGGCAAGTGCGCAGAAGGGTCTGATGGCGGGGATCAGCAGTGCGTGTGGTGGCGGATTTGGATTTCTTGCTAATGCACCCGCCCCCTGCGCTGAGGTGGATTTGGTGGTTGGCCCAAGTGCGAGGAGTGCGTGCTTCGCCACCTCTTTGCCTGGGGCTGTGCGGACGCTTGTCTGACCTGTCATTGTCCGCTGCGGTACCGCGGCTGCCTTGCCCTTGGCCGTCATGCTAAGGCGGGCCGCCTGCGCAAGGGTGGGATAGTCCGTGTCCATCTGCTCGCCCCCATCGTTGGGCTGGTCAGTGGTTGTTGATTGGTATCGCCCTCCGGCGGCACTGCCGAGGGATCCGGGTGCGGCTGCTTTGAGGCGCTCACGGTGCTGCCCTGGGGGCTTCTGGGTCCGCTGCCCATCTCTGTGTCCTTTGCTGCGGTGGCGGATGTTGGCTGCGCGGGTGCGAAGGCTGTGGTTTGGGGGTGTGTCGGGGGTTGGACGGCGTCCGCTGCCGGCGGCGCGGGGATGAGGGGGGTTGCTTTGGCTGCAAAGGCGGCGGTATGCAGGCCGCGGGCCTGCGGGGAAGTGGCGCGGTGCCCTCTATGTGGCGGTTTTGAGGCAGGGGCTGTGGCGCCGCTCAAGGTTGCAGCTGCCACTGTTGGCGGGTTGGGCTTGGGTCTTGGTGGGAGGGGTTGGTGTGGATTCCAGGGTTGGTCGGATTGTTGGTAGAGGTATGGCCGATGGGGTTTGGGTTTTGAGGTTGGGCTTGGCCATTGGGCGGCTGATTAGGGGGGAGCTGCCATTGAGATGGGACGTCGTGGGCGATATAAGATGTGCAAACTAGGGGTATAGTGTGTGCAGTTGTCTCGGCGGGTGGCGGTGGGGGGGGGCACGGTTTTTGGTGAGGCGGTAGGGAGGAAGGGGCGGGGGGTTTGTGTGGGGCGGGATGTGGGCATTGGCACACTGGGTGTTGGCATCGGTGTATGTAGTGCCCCCCCCCCCCCCCCCCCCCCCCCCCATCTTTGATTCGCGGTAGGGGTTGGCCGCGATGTCTGCCTGCGCGTGCAACATGTCGACTCTTTGAGGGTAGGTGTGGGCGAGGGGATCTGTCCAGGGGTCGTGGCACGCCGCCACCAGAATACTATAGAGCTTAGGGGAAACTGAGATGATAACCGAGGTTTTCATGGCGAATGTGAGGCGGGCCTGGCTTGCGCAGAACCATGTACGGTCTGGGAAGGAGAGTAGTGGGCTGGGGTGGAGGGTGGGAGCGGGGGCATAGGCGGGGAGGTTGCATTGCAGTTTGTTTGTGATTGTGTGAAGTATTTTGGGTAGCCAGTGCTGGTCCGCAAGGACGCCCGTGTCTGAATCTGGGCATGAAAGAGTGAGGAAGGACCGGAAATGGATGAGGGTGCCGGTTTGGAGGGCCAATTGCCACTGTGCCTCCCATTCTCCGGGGGCTGTTTCTATGAGCACGGGGGGGAGGGGGCGGACTGTGATGGTGCTACTGGAGGCTGGTTGTTGGGGGTGCAGCAGAATAACCGGTACCGAGGTTGTATGTCGGTGTATGGGGTTGTGGGGGAGGACGGGGGTGGTGAAGGTGAGGGAGGGGGTTGTTCGGGGGTGGCTTTTGTTGTCCTAACTTATCCGAAGGGCTAGAGGGCGTCGGCTAGATCAATTAGTGCTGCCACAGCCTCCGGTATGTAGGTCCGAGGCTTTTGCCGCTCCGGCTAGTGCATTGCTATGTTCCGGCGGGCGGCCGATTACTTGCACCAGCGCGGCTTGGCGGGCCTCGCAGAGCAGGTGAACGGCCTCGAATCCGGAGCCGAGAGGCCCTCGAATGCCACGCTGACGACCTGGGTGTCGCGTGCTATGTTTGCGGTGCATGCTGCCGGCAGCGGTCTACGCGCAAAAACCGGGATATGTGCGCGCAATACTGTTTTGAGCTCCGTATCGTTCGATGCGTGCAGCATGGGGAAGTGGTGTCAGGTCATCGGCTGCCACACCCGGGAGCCATCGGCTAGGGAGCGTCGGGTTTTACACTATCAGGGAGGCGAGGAGTGCGTCGGGTATTAAACTAAAGGGACTCCCGGCTTCGACATGTATTTCTGCGTAGTGATATCCAATGCGCGCTAGTCTGGAAGGGATCGATGGGAGCTGCGCCGGATAATGCTATTGGGAAGCACGCGAGTCCCCCCCTTCCACACATTGTGATTGGATCCTATATATTCACATCGAGTGCCGAAAATAAGCCTGCATTGTATAGCTGAGCTGTTCCCCTCTCTGCATGTATTTGCATGAGTACACGTGTTACGTTGTTGCCTTCACTTTTTATGTGGGGAAGCCTTAGGATATATTGCGCTGATGTGGCATAGTTGCGTTACTTGGGCAACGATTCCCCCGGCATGGTCCATGAGGTGATGCAGACCAAGGTAGATGGCGAAGAAATGAACTTGCTTGACCGCCGGCCTCGTGCCGGTCACATGGACATTGAGAAGGCTGCCATAGCTATGATCACGGCATTATTGCAATGCCTACACCGCACACAAGGCCGCAGGCGAGGCCCTAAGGTAAAGTGCTCCGCAGCTTTAGATGTGTCACGGCGTTCCTGAAACGCGAAAACGCGCTTTTTGTACGTCCTTGTAACACCACACGATCTATCAGCGGTGCTTGGCTACCACACGACCTCAGGGCTTACCGAAACCCCTGTGGACCTCGTATGTGACATGTACGGGTTAATGCGCGCCAGCACAGGCGGGCGAAGTTGCGTGCGGGGCGCACCCTACAGGATGCGGCGGTGTGGGTGGGCGTACGCGGCGGCATGGCGACGGCGGTACCAGCAGCATGCCTATCGCAACCCGCCATGCCCGGCGACGAGCCAGACCCACAACAGCCCGCCGCTGCTAGCGGCGGCAAAGCTGCACGCGCAAGGAAGCGGGGTAGATTTGGTAGCCGTCGGCGAGTGGAGGAGGTGGAGCAGCGCCAGACAGCGGGGGAAGCTGCGGCTGCTCATCCGCAAAATTCCAGCGAGCGAGTCACGTCGCCTGCGTGCTGCCATGCGTATAGATTTTTCCTAGGCCAAGTTGCGTGTCCTAGGCAAGTTGGAAGAGGTGGTAGAGAAGCCGGACGGGTTCAAGGATGCCCACGGTGGCGCGGAGCCGGCCGCTGACCCACCCGCGGGGGACATGCAATAAGCGTGGCTGACGTGCCCAATTATGCAGAGTTGGTTGAGGACTCCGCTTTGGCGGAGGACGGCTTGACCTATGAGAGCGCAGCCATAGAAGCCCACCTACGCAGCAAAGCGGCGTCCCCAATGACCAACCTTCGAAATTCGAATTGGGACGGCTTCATTCCCTAATCACATGGTCAAGTCGCTGAAAAGACAAGTGAAGGAGTGGTAGCAGCAAAATAGGGTAGCATGTGTACAAATACATGTAGAGACGGTGTGGTAGAGATATTAAGCATCAAGAGTGCTAAGTAATGCGGTAATGGACACAAATATCGACCCCCTTCATCCACGGAGACATCGGCATGGGGGGCTTCACGGTCCCTAGTCTGCGGAACTTTGTGGCGCGCAGAGTCTCCCGCTGCGCTCCGTCAACATGAAACTGGGGTAGAATTTCAGCATCACTTACAATGATGGGTGCACATACCAGACTGAAACACAGCCCGGGGGGCGCTGCACTTGTAAAAGATTAGCTACGGAAATACACTCAGGTTTTGCACAATCATAGTCAATATGCCCTCTATGTATACGGACCAGGACCATATGGGGGGGGGGGGCTCCCGGTGCCCTCCTTAACTGCTACCAATGTAGAGCGTGGAAACAACTAAAAACGTATGTGTATTACATACAATTGTATGTACCATACAATATGGTTGAATACAATACAATACAATACCATACATACGTTGAACGCATGCAATATAACCGCGAATCAATGCCGCCGCTCCTGAACTGCCATGTAATAGAGCTACAATTATATTTCGGCTTGATGACTTGCTAGACACTTCTTAGACAAAGGCGCCTAAAAAACCGTTCCCATGCCTTGCTCGGTCGAAGTTCAAACGAAATGTGTCAGCCATAATATCTAAGCCGGCGTGCCGCAGTCGGTCGTGTATTTGTGCGTGACACACCTCAATGAGGGAGTCGATGTTGTTTGATATACCAGTGATTTCAGTATGGGAACGAAGGACCGGACTAGCGGAGGCAAGCAAGAGCAGTCTCAGCCTTGAGCAAGGATTGGACGTAGAGAGTGTCGCCGCACGTATTTTCCTCAATGCATACAACACGCTCATGCGCAATAAGTGACAATGGCGTCATGGCGACTATTGTGGACCGTCCGGTATTTGCATGGCGTGCATCACATTGATTTGCGATTTCATCCAGTGCCAAGCAAGATATGCGCCAAAACAATTCCGTAAGGTATTCAGAAAATAAACACCTTGAGCGCCGGGCAGAATCCAAGCTTGATGACTGACCCGCGCGGTACGAGTGGGCGGCGAAAACTGCAAGCGTGTATATATAACCGGCGTGGTTATACTCGTAAACCCGCACGTAGGGCGCACGTGCGCGCTGATATAAAGATGTGGTGTGCATTTGATCGTGTTAGTCTTGGGTACTCGTTGCTTTGAGTTATTTCGGATCATGCAGACGAGGAGTTAGCCATGAAGCAAAGTACTGCAGAGCCCCCTCAACAACGGAACCACTGACGGAACCGGTGTATGTGGCATTCACCGCCGCGAATTTATATATTCCGGCAACCACATGTCAAAATCAGCGAATCTATCCGACTCTCCCGCTCTCCGAGCCAAGCGGTCAGCTCCCAGTGTATAACATGGCGCTCTAGGAAGTTTAGCAGGCATAGCTCTGTGCAGATGACTGTTTGGGATGTTTCTAATTGCATCGCCGCGATATCGCCATATACATGCAGGCGGTTATTAGTGTAGCGCACCTTGCGTATGTACGCGCGATCGTACAGCTTGGCATCTATCGTCGCCGTCATCGTCGTTGCGCTTGACGATGGACTCCCTTGTCGCTGAGTGCGCCGCGTAAACGCTTGCATGATGATGAGTTGAGATGACACTACGCGAAGCAGCGCGCGCTTCTTCTCGCGCAATGCTATTGGGTTGCCGTCTTTGCATTTGCAACGCTTTGCAACTATTTGCATTTGCAATTGTATTTGCAACCACATTTGCAAGCGCATTTATACATTTGCAACTCTTTGCAATGCGCGGCGGGCGCGGCGGGTAGATTCATTTTAATGGAATGCTGCACATGCGCCGCGCTTGCGGATAGTATATATAATTATATAGTGAGGGCGATAATAAATATAAAATATGTAATATATGAATGTAATATATAAATGTGAAATATAATAAAATTAATAATAACAATACTAATACTAATATTATAACAACAACAACAACAATAATAGTAACGATAACAATAACAACAACAACAACAACAATAAGGGCGGCTCGATTTAATGTTATAATTTAGTACTCTACGTTCTGGAGAAACAGAGGGGGGGGGGGGGGGGGAGTTCACTTCGTACGTGGCCTCAACTTTATGTTCACGCACTTAAGCAGTACTCGGGGGCTGGGAGCGGTGCATGAGCGGCTTGTGCACGTACCGCCACCGCCGTCAATATCCAGGCCAGGCATATCTTGGTTGGACGGCGCTGGGCCAGGCTTGACGGAGGACTCATAGTAGATGAGGTGTTACAGATTTGTCTACGCCCATGTTTTGCCTTTATGCAAATCCTATGAGCGTGCCGGCTACAATTGCTCATGAGGGGCGCCAAGGCCAACTGTGGTGAGAAGATGCGGGAACTTGATAGGCATGCATCATTATTGCGCAGCACGGCATAGCGGCGCGGTGAGAGCAACAACACATAGTAGTGGCATACAACAGCTTAGCAACATCATAGCACTACATGGGGGGGGTGGATAGGGCCACCGTATGGCTGGGTTGCCATGATGCTGAAAGTAATATGGTAATGGTTCTAAAAAGTGCCCCGCCCCCTCTCCAGTTTATGGTCATATTGGTAATATAGAGGTTTGATTACACCGGGCTATTCTGTCACCGGTACTCGTAACGTTAAGATTCTACTTTGAATGCTAGCTACCAGTACCTGAATTCCCATACGGCTGGGAACAACCTCCCGCACACAGCCATGCATTGAAACCATAAAAAAAGTCATGCCTGTGGTAGTTATTATGCAACTTTGGGCATGTTCTACTAAATTCTGTGAGATCAACATAAATAAAGTAGAGGGGGGGGGGGTGGGGGGGGGGGGGGTGGAAACAGAGGGGGGGGGGGGGGGGGGGTGGGCGGGGGTTCAAAAACATAGAATTAAATTGGACCCGCATAACAATAATAATATTATTATTATTTATATTGTTATTATTAGCAATTAATAATACTTTTAATAATGAAAATTTACATATACTAATATTTACAGCAGTACAATAATTATGGAACATTCTACCCCGATCCTGGGGATCTTCATCCTCTTGCCTATTTTGGAAACATTTGCATTTTTACATGATGCTCGTACACGTACCCGTGCACATTCTAAAATTTTGACAATTGCATAATCGCGAGTGCGCCTGTAACACAACTGTAACAATAACTGCTGACTCATTAGTCGCTAGTACCTGTACCTGTTGCAGCAAAGTGCGCGCCTACGAGTACACGGGCGACCGCCCGGTACCTCTAGGCTGAACCTGTAGCCACTACTCGTCGTAGTCGCAACATCGCTGCTGCTCAGCAGCAGCATCGCCGCGGCGGCGTTGTCGACTACTGGCGCATTATTGTGGAAGCGGCTCCCTGCGGGCACGTACGCGCATTGTGGCCCATCTCCTGGCATACGCCACATTTCCGGGCTCTCTTGAGAGTCTGAAAACCAGCCCCACCATCTCCAGGCTCCCTTTCCGCCGCCTCGCGCGGACGCGTCCCCGGCTGCGGGACTTCCAGTAGTCCAGGGCGAGAGCTTGCCGCCATTCCGCCAGATACAGGTGCGCCCGCTCTCTCGGAGCTACCAACCGGGGTCGGCGTGCTGTGGGAGGTTCTCTCGCGGCTGGTGGTGTGGTCGACTTGTTGCAGGGGCTGACGCTGGGCTGCAGGTCGGTTACGGACACCGAGTCGGTTAGCACCCTGAGGGCGCCCCTTCCCACGCACAACGTCAGGGTTCAACACAACAGAAGCGGAAGCGCGACTCAGCACGTGGCCTGACGCGTGCATCGAACCGCCGCCCATCTCAGTCGGTGCAGACGCGAAGCCCTTCAGGGCTGAGTACAACCCCTCGTGTGCGTTGGTGTCGATAGCTCGCTCGATTGCCTTCTTAGCCTCGCCTAGCAAGGTACCCCATAGCCGCTTGAGTGTGAGATCCTTAGCGAGCTGCGTGTTGCTCTCCTCGTCAGTGCCGGAGGCCGTCTGTGGACAATCGGTAGGACTGGGGTAGAGTAGACGCTGGCAGGTGAAATGCACTTGGGGGCTAGCAGGGTTGTCGAAGGTGTGCAGCCGTACCGACGAGGGACTGAGTGGTTGTGCTTGCTTGAACCAGAGGTCGTTCACCAAGCCCCTGTGGAAGGTGGCCGCTGTGCTGCAGCACAGCACTGCCCAGTAGTGCCGGCAAGGTACTCCACAGCGCACGCCGGACCCGCAAGTGCAAGTGTGCGCCTGGTAAGCATCCCGGCCCTGAAGCTTGTCGTGTAGCATAACGAAGTGGGGGTTGGTGGGCTTGTCCGTCACAGTGTGCAAGATGCCAACCTTGAAGCATCTCAGGTCAGCATGGTGCTGCGCAGGCACAGCTCCTCGAAGGTCTGCTGCGGTCTGGAACCGAGGGTGGTCAGCGAGGTCTGGGTCAATGGACGGAAATGGCCGGAGGTCGGCCGTAGTAGTAGTAGACGGATCATCCACCAAGGTGAGGGGCACCTCTGTAGCCCTGTAGTTTGCACCCGCCATCATTTGTTTCTGCATCATCGCCATCCCGTAGCATGTGAGTGCCTCCTTCATCTCCTCCGTGATTGCTGGGTAGCAACTAGCCGCGTATGTTCTCGCGCTCGTTGCATGCACCTGCACACCGCCATTGTTCATCAAATGAAAACAAAATAGGCTACACGAGTATCGTGTCAATCAAGCACTTCTGGTATACAGCATATGTGCGGGGTATACCTCATCCTTGGCTGAAGCAACAACTAACTTCGCTTCTTCTCGCGCCTCCTTCAGTAGCACTTGATCAAACAACTTGGAGAGTGGACTCTGGCCGGACAAATGTGCCTTGAAGTGGCGGTTCAGACCCTCGCCACGTTGTGTTGACACAGCGCCGGTGGAAAACCTGGTGTGCCTGAAGCCTGCCCAGTACCTGACATTGGGAGTAAGGTGGTTGTCAAGGTACGGCGCTGCCTTAGGCCAACGTTGTTTGAGGGCATTGTACTCCTCCCAAAAAACTGTCTCCGACATGTATTGCTGGCACTGCTTGAATTCTGAAGAGAAGTCATGGTAACTGCCGGCCAGCGCGGACATGAGATGCTTCCGAAGATTCTGGTGGAGATGCCATAAGCACCACAAGTGCAAAGCCAGCGGGAAGATAGATGCCACGGCCGCACAAACTCCTGGATCCGCATCTGTTAGGAGTAGCTGTGGAGGAATTCCAACTGCTTCAAGGTAACACTGTAGCTGCCACTCATAGTCTGTTGTGGCCTCCTTTGAGGAAAGAGCAATAGCAAGCAACACTGTTTGACCATGCCTGCACACACACAAGATCACAAAAGGGGGTGTAACTTGCCAAATTGCGGCGCAGCGCGAAAAGCGGGGATGGATGGAGCTGAGCGGCGACGGCAGAGCTGCTGGGTGTGGGCGGCGGGAGGGCTGGCGCGACACAAGGGTAGCGCCATATACCACCGCGCATTGGGGTTGGAGAGTGGGGGGGGGGGGGGGGGGGGTAAAGGTGACACATGACATCGGGCAGCGCCAACATGAAACGTGGCTGGAGGAAGGGTGCACACCGGTTAGGAGCTGAGAACAACCCGCATGGTAGCTTGAAGCGGTTGGTCTTGTAGGTGTTGTCATGGATGATAACTTGATAAAGGTCATAGGCCATGTCTCGTTGCCTCGGGCTCATCCAGAAGAGATGGGTGAGTCGATTCGTCACGGGGTCGACTTTGAACCTGCATGAATGAGCATGTTGGATCAGTTTGCGATCCAACTGCATCATCGTATTTGTGTGATCATTTGTTGGCGCGATTACCTCACAAACCATCTGCCATCCTCTTGCTGCAAACGCAGGAGCTCCTGCAGCAGCAGACTAGCATCCATACTCCCCCCGCCTGTTGGAGTTCTTATGTTGACAACGTCTTTCACAGTGATAAGCGGGGCGTTGGGAAACTTTTTCCTGAAGCATGTAAGGACGTCCTCCGGGGCAATTCCTGCGTTAGCTAGAGAAGTGATGAATTCCTGCATGTCTACGGTAAGGTTGGCCACCCGGTTTTGGTAGGACTGGACCAACTCTGAAAGTGGTCGGTGGTTGTGCTTCATGTTTGTTGTAGCCAGCTTCCACAAGCCATCAACCTGCCGCCGGACGTTCAATCTGGACAGCACAAACATATAAGTCGCATGTTGTAAAAAACACTTTTTGCTAAGCATTTGGTATGATTTGAAGCCTGACTGGACACGCACAAATAGGGGAGGAGGGAAGGGGGGGGGGGGGGGGGGGCTTTCCCACCTGAATGGGCACATATCTTCCCCGGGAAGAGCATACTGGTTGCCCTTAGCGCGTCGCTGGGATGGGTTGAGAGAGTCGTCTCCCGCTTTTCCGGATGCCTTCCTCCCTTTCCGCCTGCACACGAAGGTGGCCTTCCCTTGCTTGAGGTCGGCACTTTTTTGAACGAGGTTGAACCCGCAGGCTTTGGCCCACTCTTGGCACTCTCCTCTGCAGATTTCGAGCGTGGTGGCGCGGGAAAGGTCTGGCGCATCGGGGCAACTAGGCCCATACCACTCGTTCGCAATGTCATTCGTTTCAGTTTGGGGATATTGATCGGTCCTTGGGGGGCACTCGTCTCGACGCTGGGGAGCCGAGTCGTCAACGGGTGCACAGATGACCGGCGTTGTGCGAGGGTCCGTCCCGTCGACGAGTGCGTCGTGCGCCGCCTCCCTTGTTTGCTGGTCAATGACGAGATTCTTGTTGCAACCACAGTCATTGACGTCCTCGCTGCCGTTGACAGTCGCGGCGCACATAGCGTGGAAGTGGCCGCCGCAAGAACGACAACGGTGCTGAGAGGTGCCCACCTCGATCAGACGCCTCACCCCGCAGGGCCGGACACAGCAGCGCTGCTGGTCTTCAAACGGCGGGACCCCGTCCACGTCCTCGTCGTCCCAAAATTTATCCTCCTCATGTTGCCCGGGGTCGTATGGTTGCGTCGTCGGCAGTGCCTCCATGGTGAGTGAGGAAGAGCGTGGTGGTGGTGGTTTCGGGGGGGCGGGGGGGGGCGGGGGATATGGGATTGGTCAAAGCGCAACTCAGTCACTGGTGCTGTGTATGGTACTCGGCCGGGCGCGGGCACGACGCGCCGGCGGGAGCCGCGCGTACTCGTACGCGTACGTGCCGTACAGGGGGGATGCACATCCTGGGATGAAGATCCCCAGGATCGGGATAGACAATTCCATAATTATTACTATCATAACATTCTATTTTATTTTATGCGCGGGCTCCCGCCACGCGCCGACGGCGGAGTGGGTCGTGGATCACGGAGCGCCGACGCTCACGAAGTAAGGGTTCGACCTCCGCTCAATCCCCTCGAGCAAGACACCGGACTTCGCTGCGAACACGCGGCTGATACCGCGCTACAGCTGGCTTGATGCCAGCGCTGGGCCACCTCCACTAGTCAGGTGGCCGCCGGTATGGTGGAGCACGGGGAGAGGATGCTGTTGGCGGAGATCGCTGCACAGGGCTCCCAGCTGAACGGCAAGAGCGTGCTGGTGCTTGGCCGGTGAGGGCTGCTGACCGGGGCGCAGAGCCCGCTTCCCATTATCACCCACCAATCACCTCAAGGAATGGGGTGGAAAGGCGCCAATCATTCATCCATCTTCCTCCTCGGTGGCATTGCCTTTGAGCGCAGCCAACAAAGGTCGCCACACCACGAGGATGGGCAGCTACATACCTGTGCTGTAGCTATGGTTACAGCCTTTATACTTTATAGCAGGAGCGACCACCACAGACACTCACGGACGCTGCATCCTCCGATGACTGCGCCACACAGCAGTGATGATCTCAGAGGTGGTCGGCAATTGCTCTGCTTGTCCCTCTGCAAGCCGCTAGCCGGCTGCCAGGGCCTTGCCATCGTCAGCTGTAGCCACCCCCACCTCCGCCTAGCACCGCCTGTCCTCCAGGCTCTGACCAGCTGTCTGGTCTACTTGGCTGGGCAGGATACAGCAGTGTGATCACAGCCAGCAGACGGTGGTGATTACGCACGAGCATGCGGAGCTGACGGTGGATGTGCGGATGAGCCCGGGCGTGCACCTTGCCAAGGACGCCTGGTTCCAGTTTATTGGAGAACTGGAGGTGCAGGAGCAGGTGGGGCGGCATGCTGCCCTGCCACGAGCCTACGGCCATATCCTGGCATTTTCTTGGTTCCCCTTGCCCCGCTGACAGGGGTACGTGTGTGTTGTGGGGGGTGTCCCTCCCCGCAGGGTGGCGCCATTTTGATCGCCCGCATCGCTAGGAACGTCAACGGCATCGACGAGCAGCTTTACCACGAGGCGCTATACGCGCAGCGCCGGTTCTTGGAGGAGTTGGAGCTCGTTGTGCCACCGGCCGGGGGGGTGCAGCCCATGCTGGAGTAGCAGCGTCAAGGGGGGGGGGGGGGGGGGGGCAGGCAGCTCCCTGTGTGTAACATATAGCTGTATGTGACTTGGCTGTGGGGCTGTGCCCTCCTGCTGTGGGCCTCCATGAGTCTGGGTCGCATGCTCGCTGGGCCGTTTGGGTGGCTCTGCCCAGGCAGGCCTGCCTTAGTGCCTCCCAGTGGGCCTCATGTGCTGACAGGCATAGCTATGCCAATGAGCAGACATCCAGCGCAGCCAGCCAGACAGCCGCCGAGCCTCACGTGGCCGCCCCTCCGCCTGCCGCTGGTGGGGGTGGAGCTGTGAAGTGCAGGCTGGCTGGGCCGGCATGCAGGCTGCCATTCACCGGCGCGCGGTACCGCCGCAGCGCCGCGGCCACCGCGCCGCTGTCCTCCTCCGCGCCGCTGTCCTCCTCCTCGCATCGGGTGATCTCCTCTGCCCAGGTAGGCTCCGCTGCGGGCTCCGCCTCGGTGGGGTCGTACCAGCTCGAGGGCTGCATTATGTGCGTCGGTGGCTCCGAAAAACTCAAATACGGGATGTGCCCTGGGTGCCATCCCACCTCCGACGGCGACTTGCCGCTCACGGCGGGCGCCCCGTCTACTGTGACATGCTTCCCGTCCCGCCACACACCCAGCTGCCCCTGCGCTGCATTGTACCGCAGCTCCCAGGGGCCACTAGGGGAGCCCCCTCCCTTTGCGCGGGCAGCAGCCTTGCCGGAATTCTCACTCGGGGGTGACGAAGCAAAGGCAGGGCTGGGCTGGATCCCGGCGCGGCGCGCAAGTGCCTCCTTGCGCTGCTGCGCTCTCAGCAGCACCACTGGCAGGGGCTCCCCCCGTGGCTGCTGGCCGTGGTCCAGCAGGGTAGGCAGCCCCAGGCCATCCAGCTCGCGCACCAGGGACGCGTGCCGAGCGAACACGTCGCGCTGAGTGTCCCACAGTCCGCCAGGCCGGCTGCGGACCCCGACGCTCGCTGGGATCTCCCTGTGGGACTGCTGACGCCCGCCCGGCTGGCGAGCCCCGCGGGGTGTGGTGCTCTTGCGAGGCAGGCGGTCCTCGGCGACCTCAGCTGACGGGCGAGCGCCGACAGCGAGCCTGCGCCCCTCCCCGCGTGTCTCCTGTGCGGCTCGGTCAGTCGGTGAAGCGGCGCTGCGACGCGCTGCTCCAGCGCCCGCATGTGTCATTTGACCACTTCCAGGCTCGAAACCGCCGCAAGCGGTGCGGCGTGCCTCGGCAGGCGTGGCCCCGCCGCCGCGCCGGCTGCCACTCGCCGCGGCGGTTGTAAAGCGTCGCGGCGACGCCCCGTTATTATCGCTCCGCAGGCTGCGACTCATTGCACGGCCGCCCCGCTTGACTTCAATCTCCATGGTTAGAGGGGCCGAGGACGCCAGGACGCTCTGTATGCGCAGCCGCTCCGATCCACCAGACGATGCTCCAAGGCTACTAGGCCGAACAATATGCGATGCACAGTGCGTCTGGCGCGTACGGTAGAGTCGGGCTGCTGCCCGCGAACCTCGCCGCGGCTGTGGTGGCAGCTGGCTGGCTTGGCCTGCGCCTGAGCGGGCGGTCGCAGCATCCGTGACGGGCACGCGAGAGTCCAGACGAAGTCCGTGCTGGGTAGCAGGTAGTATATATACCGCGACTGCGACGACGACCTACATACAGCAGCCCATAAAAGTCTCTACATGTTTTTTGCGGGTATGATTTGGGTTTGGTCGCGTCTAGTCGGTAAAGCCACGCATAGTCTACGCCGTTTCGAGGAAAACCATTAAAGAGCGTGGACACAGTGTGATAGGGCCAATGCGACGGCGCGCGTGGCGCGCGTCGCCTGTCCTGCGGCACGGCCATTGTAACAAGTGCTACAGGTACACGGCCGGGCTGTGAACGGTTTGAGCGCACGGCACGCCGACATTTGGACATAAAGAACCGTGTTTTTCTCCCATGGTCGCCGAGTGTGTTGCCCACCTACCCCATGCCGCGCGGCGCATGGTTTGGAGTCTATGGTCAGCTAGCGGGCTGCATGCGACATTCGCAAACTGGCTGTTCGCCCTGCACGAATATACGAGCCCTGCAGTGATATAGCAATCACATTATAATTCATAACATTTCGGAGCTCTATCAGATTGGGCTGTAAATTAATGCGATGGAAAGCCCGTGACCTGCGCTTTCCAACGCACTAGTTTTCAGCCCAATCTGATAAAACGCCGAAATGTTATGGCCTGTCAAAGTTACCCCCCCCCCCCCCCCCCCCCCCCCTGTTTTCGTGTCCCAGCCAGTCCACTCACTGTGGGTGGGGGCGCATGATGGGGGCATGTAATGTGCCCTTCCACGCAAGCTCCCACCCGCGAGGACCCCTTGGATAGGTCTCCACGCCGCGCGGACCCCGTCATCATTTTGGCTTTTCCCCTTGGATGATGGGTGACATGTGTGACAACATGTGCGCAGACCTGTGCAGCAGTGGCGACATTGTTGTCGAGGGGGCCAGCCCGCGCTTAGCCTACGGTGCGGGCGGTATAAGCATGCACCTATGGAATCGAAGGCACTTTATGTGTGCTACTTTCACCCAGCGAGGCGCAGCCAACGGCGCTTATCTTGCAGCTTGGAAAATTGTGGGATGATGGGCCCGATCACGACGACGGGATTACTGGCACACTCTAATGGAAATGGCATGCATTGCATCGGTAGCGCGCATGGATTGGGCTCAATCTCGGTTGTCTTACAGCGCATGCATACGTCCACCCAGCACCGGCAGTGCGCGGGCATATGCGACGGATGGTAGCTACGCCACCAACAAGTTGCCCCCTATTCATCGCCTGTTTTTTCTGTGGTTTTAGCCATGTGACAAGCATTGCCATTGCCGAAGAACAATTCTAAAAGTGCGATAACCGGGAGACACGGCTGCCTCCTTGGGGTAGGAGGATTGCATACACTGGATTACAAGGCTCCATGGCCCTGTGGCCCTATGGCTTGGGCACCGAGGCGAGGATACGCGCGGATTTCTTTGTGCAAAGACTTATGTGGACTGGTGTACACACGATAAATATCTCCATACCATGCCACAGAGAAACAATATCTAATATGTCGCTGCTCTGGTAGATGCTGCTATGCAGTGAGATGCGGGGGCGGGGGGATGGGATCCCTCCGCACGAAGCGGGTGGAGGGGCGGTGCCCCTCACAACTTCCCTTCAAAAATGGGTGCCTGGGGCTGGGACATAGTGCTGTAGGAGGGGCATAGCGCACGAGGAATCACTATGCTGCCAGCTGCTAGTATGGGGGATTTGGGGCTTGGCCTTCAGAGGGCTGCACGCTACCCGTTTTATTGAGTGGGCCCCTTGCGGGTTCGTGCAGCCGGGGCCATAAGACAGCTGTCGTGGTTAGCATCAAAGAAAAAGCAGGAATGAAGTTGCAAGAAATTTCAAATTTCAAATAGGGCTGGTAGAGCGGGGGTGAGGTTACACTCGTGTCAGGCCTGTTCGTGCCATGCGTTGCCCCTGCCCTTGCCATTGACCTTTCCTACATCTCCGCCTGTATGAGCGCCCACCCGACGATGCCTTGCAGCGCAGCGAGCAATTGTATATGCGCGGCCCTATACCTCCTGGAGGATGGTGGCCGTGTTTGAT
The DNA here is from genome assembly GCA_006384855.1 of Tetraselmis striata. NCBI lineage: Eukaryota > Viridiplantae > Chlorophyta > Chlorodendrophyceae > Chlorodendrales > Chlorodendraceae > Tetraselmis > Tetraselmis striata. The sequence continues at coordinate 73,997 of VCJN01000019.1, read as the reverse complement.
GGGGGCCCGAAGGCATCGGGGCGGGGAAGGGTGGGCTAGCGCCAGCCGGGCTTGGTCTCAGCCTTGTTGAACATGCGATGATAGATGAAGACCTGCAGCAGCGCGACGCTCACCAGGACCGCCACCTCAATCGAGGTCCACGACAAGGTGCGCGAGTTGGTGCTTGCCTGGGGATGGTGTCAAGGGGGCCAACAGCAGCCAGCATGGTCTCAGACGCTCCGGCTAGCCGCCCCCTCCCCCCCCCCCCCCCCCCCCCTTCACAAACACACACACACACACACACACACACACACACACACACACACACACACACAAACATTCCCTATATGGGCAGATGTCTGCACTCTGACAAAAACAGCAGCTTGAAGGTGTGGGGGCTGACTAAGCGAGGAATAACATCCACACTCCTGCCACTGGCGTGGCACTTCCCTTGTTTATCCGGCTGCCGCCCGCTTGGCTGCCTGAGCACATCCACCACGAGCCCCCTTCCCTTGGCATTGTACCACTTGGGCAGCAAACAGACTCTTTGATCCCTTGCTAGGGTTCACCCCTCTTGACGATAGCATCACCATGTCGCTGAGCAGCACTGATGCTTCGACAACTAGTACTTTGAGCACCCCCCGCTCCCCCCCCCCCCCAACACACCCCCAGCAGCAGCAAAAGGAGGGGCGGGACAGGCGCAACATGCGCAGCTTGAGGCACGTAGCCGCGCACCGTGGTCTTGGCATGCCGGTTGAGCCGCTTCTTCAGGTACTTGGCCTCACCGACCAGAGATTTGAGCAGCTCGCGGACGCGCTGCACACCCTTGTGCACCTCCTGCAGGTGCACGTGCTGCGCCGCGGATTCCACCCTGCCAAGCGACGATAAAAGGGACCCATCAGGATGGGGCAGAAGGGGAAGAATTGGGGGACGGGGGGGGGGCGTCGAGTTCCCGCTCCCCAAGCGGCCAAGAGCAGCAGCAGCAGTGTGGGCAGCGCAGTGTACCATCAGCATGACCAGCCGGGCTAGCGAGCGGCGCAGGGTCTGCATCCGCACCTCCCTTCCATTGGTGACATGATTGAGTTCGCCGACTCTTGCACCGCGTGCGAGATCAGGAAGTAGGGCACGTCCACACGCACCTCACGCGCGTGCCGTACGCTTTTCAGGCTGAAACGGGTAAGAAGAAGGGTGAGTCTCTGGAAGAGGTCAGAGGTTAGCAGGGAAATCATGGGGGGGCAGGTGTGCGGACCACAGCCTGTACTCGCCCACATCAGGCTCCGATCCCAGAACTAACTCAAACTTCTTCTCCTCGCTGACGCGCTTCATGGACCACATCTCCTCGCCAGATGGGGCGTTCACCTGCAGGGGCAGGCGAGTCAGGCCCAAAACTAGGAGGTAGCACGATTGAGCCGCTGGACTAGCCAATGAGTTGCACCTCCCTTGGGCAGAGATCCTCCCCCCCCCTCCCCCCCCCCCCGGCCCGCCCTTCCCCGCCCCCCCTCCGCCTTCCCCAACAACCATCACCATCATCACCACCATCACCACTCACACTAAGATGCGGCAGCCCGGTTGATGGGCCTGCAGGAGACCGGGGAAACTTGCCCTGGCATCCACAATGCGTCCGGGCGTCATGATCAGGAATCCTCCATTCAGCGTTAGCTTCTCATTCACCGACTTCGCCGCCTGTCGGGTCAGTAACCGCACGCCCCCATCAGCACGACGCCCTGGGTGCACCCAACCGGCATCCGCAGGTGAGGGGGCAGCCACAGCGACAGCGCGCCAGCGCCAGCGCACCAGGCGGCGCTCCTCCGTCAGTGTCGCCGTGAAGCACTCCTCCGCTAAGGCCCTGACAGTCACCTTGAGCGCGATCGCTGGAGCGGGCTGCAGTAGGCAGATTGCACTCAGCGCCACCGCCAGCAGCAGCTGTGGCAACCCGCAACCTGCCATCCCGCCTTCTTATGAGCTTTTAAGGTATTCGGGTCACGCGGCCTCCGCGCGGAGGCCCCGGGATCGGCGAAACGCGGTGGGCACAGGCAAGATGAAACTAACAGGTGCCGTGAGGTGTCGCCTCTTCCTGCTTCCAGTTTATGCTGCCGCGTACTAAGTAGAATGGCGGGCTGCGCAGCTGCTAGAGTGTTGTTGCCCTTGGCGTGGGAAATTGGGCGGGATTAGAGTCGGCGAAACAGGAAAAACTGGCGAAATGCTCGAACGCCTCCGAGATATCAGTGAGTAGTCGCACATTCGCTAGATCGCAGGCGGCGGCAGGCGATTGCTGGCGACTTGCTGATGCAGGAAGCTGTAGCGCTACCTATATGTATGTATAACCCAGAATATTTTTTCGTCCCCGGGACAGGACTGGCACCAGTGAAACTGTCCCGGCGACGGCCGTTTTGGCAGCGATCCAGCTAGGGAAAGCCCTGGGTAGGCGGCGCTCCACTATTGTCATACAGCACATTGCCAAAGCATATAGCGACTATAATACGGATATAGCGACGATAATAAGGATTTACACTTTCAAAGTTGAGCCATCTGGTTCTGCCATTAAAAAGTTGCGCAGTCCATTTCGCTCTGTCAAGAGCCGAAATTGGCAGAGGTTCAGTTATTGTTGATGAGGGATAACGAAGTCAAGGGAGGCGCTGTGTCGAACACAACGAACTAGAAGATGGCACAGTTGCTTTTATCTTTGCTCTGGTGCACATGAAGGGGCGCAGCTACGGGTGATCGTCTACTAGCCCGTACCACTCCAACGGCACATGCAGCTAGAAAGCGGCCGGGGGTGGAGGAAAGCCCATAAAACAGTTTAAATAATTTCAAAGTTGAGCATGATTTCCCATGACAGAGAACGAAGAGAGCGGCATATTGACAAAGCATGGGTAGGGCCATGTCACGTAGCTCCAGGAGGGCCACGGCTGTGGAGTGAGTCTTGTTGAACTTGGAAGTGGCGAAGGGGCGCAATGTGGCCGGAGAAGAGCCACGCGCCAGGTAAAGGGAGGGCGTTGGGGTCGATGTAGTTCGGGACGACGTCGGAGTTACGCGCCCACCCGCATGCATGGTGGCGGATGTGAGAAAGCGAGACTCCGGTGGAGTTCGCAGTAGAGGCCGCATCTTTCCGGAGGATGTGGGAGGTCCATGAGGTGCCGGCAAGGGGATGAGCGGCACCGACAAGACGAACGGCCATAGAGAGCAGCCAATCCGATATGGTAGCGGCAGTCCAATACTTGGAGTGCTCGCCAGGGTGACCGCTCAGAAGTTAGTTTCGGCCAAGGCTACATGGACTTTCGGCGGGGGGGGGGGGGGGGGGGGGGAGGGGGGGGGGGGACTTGACGTTGTCGATGACGTGGCGAAGGAGACGAGCAACGCGGGGGTGCTCCTCCGCGGGAAAGAGCAGTAGGCGCCAAACGCTAGGGCCGCGCCGGGTGGCGCAGCCTTGCTCGCGATACTCATGCATGGTAATGTTGTACGAGTCGACGTGCACGTCCCGCACTCGGCACCCGCCACTAAGCCCTCGGGAGAAAAAAACATGAAGTTGACGACCGCGGCCATGAGAGCTCGGAAGTCATACCGGTACTTGGGGGGGGGGGGGGGGGGGGGTGGAGAGCAAGAACAATTAGCTCGGCACGCTCAACGAAAGAGTAAGCGACGTCAAAAGGTAGCGGGACCCGTAAGGCGATAGTCTCCCGGCGGCGTTGCCTGAGTATCAAGCCACGCCGCGCCGCGGTGAGGTGCCTCGTCCAATACGTGCTTCTCCATATGCGCGACCCCTTGAGGCGCTGTGTGGCGGCTCCGGTATAGCCGGTGCCATGCTTGTAAATAAACCACTCAATAAACAATTGTCACACTTGATTGCATTTAAGCTTTACGTTTTATGGGCCACCCACCGGAACGGCACCAATAAGTATTGATCCGAACGAGGTTCGGCTTGTTGGAGTGTGTTTGTCTCGTCCAATACATGCTTATCCACATTCGCGACCGCTTACTTGAAGCGCTTTGTAACGGCCCGTGTCATGCATGCTTAGGCCACATATAGGTATCGGTGCAAAACGGTTTTATGGGGCCATCCGCGAACGGTACCACGCACTCATCCGGACGAGGTGCGCTGTGTTGGAGCGTGTTTGCCTCGTCCACTACATGCTTCTCCATATGCTCGCTCGCTTGAGGCGCGTTGTGACGGCTCCGATATAGCCCGCGCCGTGATTGTAAATGCACCACTCTATAAGCGATTGCCAACATACACCGTGTATATCTCTTTGTGGTGTTCTTTCTCGTGAGCATACGCGGTCATTCAGGTTTGTGGTTTACCATCGTGTATGATTTTGGAAGCCCGGGACGAAGCCATCGTTTGTGTCGCACCGAATGCCATGCTCCTCGGCGTACGCAGCCCCGATGCTGGCCACAGTCTCAGTACGCAGTTCATGAGAGCGATGGGCCGACATTTGCCGCATTCGCCCGGGGAGCCCCGTTTGTATAGTAGACATGTGACGCTCGTGCACCGGGCGAAAGGGGTGGACATATGGTTAACCATATGCTGGAAGAGTATGCATGGCTGAGGTGGTGCTTTCCGGGAGCCACTTCAAGATTACGTTCGGGATTAAGTCTAGGTAAACTATAGGGATTTTCCCGTGCTGAGGAAGCGCTTGGTCTCATGCAGTAGGGCGCTGGAGTATTTGGAGGAGAGGTGGACGATGGGCCCGACCTTCGGCTCGATTTTGAACGCGTCGGAACTGGTCGGAAGTTTCGAAGGGAGTGTTCGTCGTGGGTTATTATCGGGAGTGGTTTAATTTGGTGAGTTGTGCGGCGTAATGGCACTCAATGGCCGCCTTCGTCAGGTCGCTTGTGAGGCCTGTGGCCGTGGTGGTGTCAATATGCGTCATCTGAGGGATGGTGCGTTCTTTCCGACTTGTTCCTCGCGGTATTTTCCGATCTAGTCCTTCGGAGTCGGTTTAGTGTGCCAAATTGTTGCCGCGTGTTCTAAGTGCATGTTGAGGAGGGCCATAAGATCGGCCGCCATGTCGTCGAGATCTGCGGTGGTGTAGTCGGTGGAGGCACCCGACCAAGTCTGTGAATTGTTGGGCTAGTTGTTCGGGTCCGGCTGTGCCGTACTGGTATGCAGCTGCTGCCTCCGGGGTTATCGGGAATGTGAAGTGATATTTGCGCGTGGTCTGTCGCCGTGGCGGGGGCGCCGCGGGCGGGGCGAGGTGTAGAAGGCCGTTTGGGGGACTGATCGTTAGGTCTTTATGGTCGCAACAAAAGTATGGTTCAAAGGTTAATGCTACGAGGCAGTGGGGAGGTGGAGACGAGCCTCCGAGGAGCCAATGGTCGATGAGGGTGTTTGCCGGAATGAACGTGGGTACCTCGTGGTGCCGCTACGTCATGCCGTCATCCGCCAGGGGTTGTATATGTTTTTTGTTGGGGTATGTGGCAGTGATCGCAAGTTGGAAGTCTCCCCCTACGGCGTGCGGAGAGCCCGACTTTAGGGCAGCCGCGTTGGTGGAGATGATGTATCGTATTACTTCGTCGTTTTGGATTTCTCGGGCGTTGTGCGGAGCTGTGGGAGGTAAGCCCCCGTTAGGTACGTGGTCCGGTTGTTTATGGCGGCCATGCGCAGTGCGAGAACATGTGAGGTGAGGTGATCAGGGACCGGGAGCGCCTTTGTGTAGGCGTAGGTACCCTTGCGGACAACTATCATAAGGCCGGCCGCCCGCGGTGGCCTTCCTGCTATACGAGACACGGTCCCGTAAATATTTTGTACCCGGGAAGAGGAGGCGCCAATCTTTGCCGAGGTTCGGGCGCTTTGTTGAGAATCGTGATGTATGGGCAATCCGTGAGCAGGAATGTGTGCGCGTCATATAGGGTAAATTGTGAGCTTCGGAGGTTGTAAGGGTCCCTTGGGGGTCCGGGGGGCGGGATGTTTAGTGGTGGAGGGGGAGAAGGGGCTAGGAACCGGTCGGGCTTCGGGATAGGTGGGCTCGGAGGGCGGTGGGACTGGGCGGGATAGATAGGCAGGCGGTGCCACTCTGGCTTTGGCTCGGCGGCGGGGGGGCGGAGTCTGGCTCTGAGGTGTGTCATGTCACTGCGTTCGATGGCCTTCGCGCGGAGTGTCCAAGAGGCCTCGCACATAGTACTAACCGCGGAGTGTGGGGGCCAGGGTGTCCATGAGGCGTTGGAGGGCTGATGGGCATGTTAGGTCGGCGAGCGAGGCCGAAGTAGCGGGGGCGTATAGCGACGGTGAGACATGATAGTGCCCGTCGGGCGGAATCGAAGGTCGAGGATGTGGGACTTAGCCGCGGTCTTCTCTCTCAAAGTTAGTAAAGCCCGGAGATGGCTGAGATCAACTCGGCTGAGGTAGTGGTCGGCCGTTTTTCGCTAGCGGAGGGGCCCGCTGTGTGGGCGACGGCGGGTTGGTTTTATGATCCTTTGGCGGAGTCGCGCGCCGTGTGTTGCTTTTACGGTGTACTCTCGTTCGGCGTACGTGTGGACCACGGTGGGGCGGGGGAGCCGTCTCGGGGATGTGGGGGTGGTGGTTGAGGAGCGGAGGCGGGGGTGTTGGTCCCGGCTTTTGGTGGCGGGTTCGGTATGTCTACGGCGTTACGGGGTCGTTTCGTCGTGCGGTGTGGATAGGTAGTCGTGTTCAATCGGGGGCGAGCGGCGATGGATATACGCAGGGAGTAGGGTTTCGGAGCTTTAGAGGTACGGACTGTCTTCGGATCGATACAGTCACTCGTCGTTAGAAGATATTATGTATGGTAGCAGCAGGTACCAAGTACGATTCATTTCTGTTTTTTTGTTGTTACTACCAGTCCTTATTTAATACTCCGGTTCTAATCCCATCCGAAATGTACCAACCCACTAGTTAAGAATATTTTGGGACCCACTTCCGACACGTGGGACGACACGTGGGAGGTGTGGAGTGGGGTTGTGTGGTTGTTTTCGCGCCCGTGCCGTAGAGTAGGGAAGGTGCAAGAGTGACTACGAGGAGTCGATTTCTCGTAGTTCTCACCTGGGTTTGGGGTTGCGGTGCGGTGGTCGGGACATGTGTCCGAGGGGGGGGGGGGGGGGGGGGGGCAGTTTGTGTGGTTGGGGGGCGGGGAAGGGGGGGGGGGGGGGATCGGTGGTCTTGGTAGTGTCGCCACGAAGGTTGTGGCGCCCGTGGAGTTGCCCAGTGCCATAGGGCATCACGTAGGGTGTAGATGTATGTGCGCGGGTAGTATTGGATGTCGGCCGGGGATGTGTCGGTCATGAGGGCGGAGAATATCGTAAAGCATTGGGTGGCGCATGACCGGGGGGAGTCCGCATCATTCGGTTTGACGGGGGAGGGGGGGGGGGGGGGGGCAGATGGTTAGCCGGGTAGGGAGGGCGGGGCATGGGGTATTATGCCATCGGTAAAAGTTCTGGATCATTCGGTGTGTTATTGTTGGAAGAACCCACGGTGGAGGCGGGGTTTTAACGGGGTCTAGCCATGTCCACGACGTGGCGGTGGGGGATAGTACGCATAAATGGTTGTGGTCCTGCCACACCGGGATAAGGGTTTTGTGGGTGCCGGTAGTCGGGCCAGTTCCGGAGGGAAAATGACCCCGGCGCGTCCACTGCGATGGAAGCATGGATGGGTGATGTCGTTGGGCCCGTAGAATGTCCGGCGACAGGTTCCAAATATCCTTTCCTGCGGCACGTGCTGCGACTGTCCATAGTGCGTGTAACTGCCATGGTGTTGTTGAGTATTGGTATTGGCACGGGTAGAAGGCTTGTAATTCGTCTGTAGTGAACTGCCGGGGTGTTGACGAAGGTTGAGGGAGGCAGTTTTGTGAGCGTCGTAATTTCGGTAAGGTCTGCGTCGTAGGTGAGGAGGTGGCAGTATGGCACACGCTCGACCGACCTAGGTGGCCTAGGTTCATGTCTAGTATGGGCATGGGAGAGTGAGGAGGGGGTGGGATTGGATAAGTAAGCATGTCTGAAGGGCATGTTGCCACTGTGTCGCCCATTCAATAACGGGGGCTATTTCTGTGAATACTTGGGGGGGGGGGGGGGGGGGGGTCGGACTGTGATTGTGATAGTGGCGGTCGGTTGCCGGGGGTGCTGCAAAATAACCGGTACCGAAGCTGTCTGTCGGTGTATGGGGTTGTGGGGGAGGATAGCGGTGGTGGAGGCGAGGGAGGGGAGTTGCAGGGGGGTGGCAGCCGTGGTCCGTATTGGTCCGAGGGGCTGGAGGGCGTCGGCCATGTCATTAGTGCCGCCACAGCCTCCGGCAGGTCAGTGGCTTTGGCCGCCCCGGCTAGTGCGCTGCTGTGTTCCGGGCGATCGAGGTCTTGCGCTAGCGTGGCCAAGATTGCCTCGCTGAGCAGAAGGACGGCCTCTGGAGCCGAGAGGCCCTCGAACGCCGCGCTTGTGACTTGAGTGTCGCGTCCTGTGTGAGTTGTGTCCGGTAACACAATAGTCGCACTGATGCGCCGTTGCTCCATGCTTCATGCTCCGAAACCATATTTACAGCTACCCGCAGCATAATTCGCCGGCCCACGCCCCCGCTGTCCCCCATGTGCTGGCCATCGCAGACCGAACCACGGCAGTGCTGTGTAGTATATGTAAGCAACACTTGCCGCGATTTTCAGCTCAAACTGCGACAATCGGTGCCCTCACGTTCATTTTCATGCGATGCGTCAAGCCCGCTGCCGGGGGTTTTGCACAGCACCGGCAATGCGTATACGGCACAACAACAAATAATGCACGTAGATACACCCGTTACGCACGGTATGCATAACACATGTCTAGAAGACATATTGTATACAGACCCGTATTAGTAGGACGTCACACACGCCGAACATAATAGTAGCACCGCCGCGCCGCTTCCCCGTAGTCCATGCTCCGAAACCCTATTTACAGCTACCCGCGGGGCATAATTCGCCGGCTCACGCCCGCGCTGCCCCCTGTTGTGCTGGCCATCGCAGACCGAATCATGGCAGTGCCATGTAGTACATGAAAGTAATACTTGCTGCGAGTTTCAGCTCAAACCGCGACGATCGGTACCCCCCACATTCATATTGACATGGTGTACACTTTTCGCACGGTATCCCCACCGTTGATGTCACATCGCGCGGCTGGAATACTCAACCGCATTTTCTTGGGCGCATATTGCGGTTGGATTGTTAAGGCGTGGGCGGCGGCGGCGCGGGCGGCGCGGGCCTTCACCCACAGTCACGTTACCTCACCCCTTCCATTATGTTGCCCGCCATGTGTCCGTTGATGTGGGTAACGCGGACCCAAGCTTGTATCGAACTTATACATCTTGGTCAGAAATTATCCCGCATCAACAACAATTGCTACGGCACGGCGCACCAATATCCTAGTATCTCAGGCATTGGGCCCCATCTCGTCAGGTATCATCCACTTCATCAAGAACACGTGCCCACCACGCGCCGCGGCTTCATCCGTATCTACATCCACATGCATGCCTGCCGCACTCACTCACAACCACACATCGTGCACATGTCCTTGCCTTGCTACAGTCGCAATTTACCTAGAACCCATCGGAACTCTAGCGGCACGCAAACTGCAAACTGCAAGGAATGGAAGTCCCCAGACATCACAAGTTGCTTCCAACAATCGTGCAGCAATTATGGATCCCAAGTGTGGAGGCCGCAATGGATGTCCCGCCTTATGGCTGCCCCCCGCCCGGCTTAGGCCCGGACCGGCATCCAAGACGATTATATTGCTAATACAGTCTCCCTCGTAAACCTTACACTTTACGTGTTTGTCCGTATCGCCATGTCAGCACCGGCGATGTGACCGCCGAGTGGTACAGTGGCGCATTTTTATTATATGATTAACTTAGAATATTCATCAACGGCTTGAGATGTGATAGGTGGCGGAGGGGGCATGCATGTTTCGCTCGCAATTCCAATCTGCTTAACTTCAAATCATGCCGGGACCCTCGGTGGACATATAGCATACGGGTTAGTGTGTGTGTGGGGGGGGGGGGGGGGGGGGGGGGGGGGGGGGGGCGTGACGCCGCCTTCGTCGGCTGCATGGACGACATCCTCCCGAGGTTCCTCACTAGGAACTCCGACACCAACCCCCCCAGCCTTGGTTTCTTTGAATACCCATAGCTTGAGTCCGTACTTGGCCGAGGCAGCTTAGATCAACACAACTTCTTTCCGCCCGCCAGTATGACCACTTCCTCAACGATGCTCGTGGGTCGGCCAGCTACGACGCGGCGGTGCGCGAGGCGTGGGGCCACCTCCATGCGGCTATTGCTGGCCACCTAAGCCATGCGGATGCCCGCGTGATGGAGCGGGACGCGGAGGCTCCGTCGGGCTCGTCGCAAAAGGAGCTAACGGCATTTCTAGACTAGACCAACAACACTCGGCTTCAGAAGTCACATAATATAGGGAACGGATTTTGTTCGGCCAGCTTGACGTGGCGTTGGGCATGTCGTGGACGGTGGCCATCCCCGCCGCGCGGACGGTCAAGACTCCGCGTGAGCTGCGGGAGGTCGCTGCCGGGTACTTCTTAATTTCTGCCTAGCCCATGCATGGCCCCGGTGGTTGGGAGCCGGATCATTCTGCCCTCGACAGAGCACAACTATCGACCTCTATGTCGACTTCACACATCGACCCTCTATTGCGACGCGCTCATGAACCTCCCGGCATTTTGAGGCGCTCATTGGCGTGTACAACACGACGCTATCGCATACGCCTTCCACGATCATCATTGTGTTCACGATCTGGTTATCGTTGTACGCCGGGAGGTGGATGACTTGTTCCAGCAAGCAGTGCCTATCAGCAACACCGTACCCATGAATGAACTCAAGAACCTGGTGCCGGATACAGCCCGGCGTTCAACGTCGTGACCTGGTCGGAGCTATGATCCCCTGGAGCTTGAAGCTCACGCCGCTGGAGTTCAAGACTCTGCGGTAAGGGGTCAAGTACATTGCGGTGCCCCGGGCCACGCTTGTGGACGTTTGAGCGCTCCATGTTGGGCGACATACAACGGAGGTTGGCAGTGCGGGATGCAGTGTGGTACAACAGGCGCCGGGACAGAAGGGCCCTCTTCGATACATCTTGGACATGTATGAGTACACAAGAGTGCTCTTCGGCACACTAGCTAAGGTGAGCAAGGGACGCGCCGCACTATGCGCGGTGTCGCATGCTTATTGGCGGCGGATTGGGGAACCCTCTCATTGCGGGGCACTCGGTGCACCACCCGGGCTCATCAAGAGGCCTTACTTGCACGAGATTTCCTCGAGGTCTTGAGCTTGTGGCGGCTCGAGAGCGTGCTCGCTGCCTAATAAGACGGCGCATATTCGTGCGCCATCCCGTTGTCAAAGCTGCACAGCACGTCCGTGGATCGCCCTCGCACACACGTGATTGCGTGGCCCGGACTGAACTGTGCGCGCATCACTCATCCATCCAGCCATAGAGGAGCCCACCCACCCGTTGCCTGGGTGGACCCGACGACCGCCCTCGGCCCTCTCAGTCGCGAGGCCCCCGTCCGCCTCCACCCCGGATGGGGATGGGGGCGGGGCTCGTGCACGGATGGCACCTTGGTAGCCTTGGAACCGCCTGTGCTGTCACTGCCGCGGAGGAGCAGTGCGAGTTGGACACCGGCGTCTTATGTCGTTGCTGGTCCGGTCAACTTCTCGTTCGCTGTTCGTTGAGCACCCTCTCCCTTCCTGTCATGTCGGCGCCTCCACCTCACATTCGGCCTAGTGCCGCTACTGGAGTGACCCGGGATTGTGTGCTGGGGAGAGTGTCCCTATTGCGTGGAGCGGCGGCTGGCGGCTGGCGATGCCTGGTCGGTGGCTGCCATGGCTTGCTTTTCCCGCCTCTGGTGGCCCATAGCTGGATTTCCTTCTGGATTTCTGTATCGATTTCTGTATGGATTTCTTGAATGTTGCATCTAGCACATGTAATCACCAATCCGTCCCGCCTCGTGCGGGTTGCGGGCCGCTTTTATGGGCGGCCTGCTGTGCTGTTGATTGTTATAGCACAGTACCCGTACCTGTACCTGTAGTACACTGCTGTTGGCGGTGGATTTGTTACTACCCTGTAAGGATTACTGGCTTCCTCGTATAGATTCACACGAGTATAAACAAACCACACAGCATAAAATCACACCAGCAATCCTCACTGGTAGCGACCTACCGCATCTCATATCCCCCCCCCCCCGCCCGCCCCCCCGCGGCACGCGCGTAATATACATGCATTGCATCAGTCTCCCAGCACATCGGAACCTGACTCGTCAGCAATTATTGCCGACGAGTGAGCCAGTGACTTGCCAGCTAGTGATTATAAACTCGTACCCCATCCGCCTTATCCCTCCATCACACAGCCCCTCCCCCCAGCACTGCTTCCCTGGCAGTTCACTCAGAAGTGTCCCTTGCCGCAGCGCGCCTCCCCAGTCTGGCCGCTGCGCCTGGCTGGACGACGGTGCGTCGAGCGCTATGAGCCTGAGCGGCCGCAACACAACGTCGGCGCTCCTGACGGGTCTGCTCGGCGACGGAGGACATTCCCCCTCTCACTACAAACACCACCACGCCGCCGCTGCGGCCGCGCCACCCGCTCTGCGCGGGGGCGCCAGCAGCCAGCACGCGCACCAACACCACCATCCGCCCGGCGTCATCGGTGGCTCGCTGCGCCGTGTCCCTGGGGTACAGTGCCTATCCGGGGGGGCAGCCGGCGGCTCCGGGTCATCGGCAGTGTCGTCCGAAGCCGGAGGCAGTGGCAGTACCTGTACAACCCTCACAAGTTCCGCTGCGCCACCGTCGTCCGCGGGCGGGGGTTCGTCGCCCTCGACGAACCAGGCGACCGCCGGTACCGTGAAGCTAGCGGGCGGTGCCAGCTGCCGTAGAGGAGGCAGGCAGAGCGCGGTGCGGCCGCACGCCCCGGGGCACTCCCTGCTGCTGCCACCGCCGCCGCCCTCCGCCGGTGTCTTTTCGCCGGGAGTCGGCGTCCCGCTGCTGGGGATGGGCGGATTAGGTCACGGGTACGGTCGCCCTCTGGCCCCCTCCGCCGCCCTCCCGCCCGGAACCACGCCGCACCATCATCATCATCACCACGGACACGGTCGCTCTGCGCGTGTAGTGCCGCTAGGCGCCGCTCCTGGCGAAAAGTCGGCGCAGATGGCCACGTCGGCGGAGGAGGACGAAGCGGGCGAGGAGGTGGGCGGCCGCGCGTGGCGTAGCCGCACCGGCCGCGCTCGGTCCGGCCGCCGCTGGATCCCTCGCGGCGAGCAGATCAAACGGTCGGCGGCTGCGGCCGCGGAAGACAGCAGCCTGGCGGCCGCCGAGCGATGGGCCTACCAGCAGGCGGTGGACGCGGGCGAGAGCATAGACGTCGAGGACAGCGAGGGGATGTTCGCCAACAACGTCCTGCGCCTGATCAGCAGCAGCGCGGCGGTCGAGTTGGCGCCTACGCCGCGCACATCGGTGGACGTGCTACCATCCAGCGGGCGGCGGCGACCGCCGGCAGCGGACGATGGCAAGGTCAAACCGGAGGGCACTGGACACGAAATCCTGCTGCAGGGTTTCAACTGGGAGAGCCACCGTGCAGATTGGTACGGCGAGGTGGCCGCCAAGGCGGCGGAGCTGCGTGAGGCAGGCTTCAGCCTCGTGTGGCTGCCGCCCGCCAGCCAGAGCGTGAGCGACGAGGGCTACATGCCTGTGGACCTTTTCAACCTCAACAGCAGGTACGGGAGCGAGGACGACCTGCGCGCCTGCGTGGCTGCGCTGCACGGCAGTGGCCTTGGGGCAATCGCCGACATCGTCATCAACCACCGCTGCGCCAGTAAGCAGGATGGCGACGGCATCTGGAACGTCTTTGGCGGCCGCATGGCCTGGGATCAGAGCGCAATCGTGGGGGATGACCCTAACTACCGCGGCCGTGGCCACCCAGCAACCGGTACGCTCTTCCACGCCGCACCCAACATCGATCACCGGCAGCAGTTTGTGCGCGATGACATAAAGAGCTGGATGGCCTGGCTCAAGGATGACATCGGCTTCGACGGCTGGCGCTTTGACTTCACCAAGGGCTACGGCGGCGAGTTTGTGGGCGAGTATGTGGAGGCGACCTCCCCGCTGTTTTCAGTCGGCGAGTACTGGGACACCCTGTCCTACAGTGGCAACTACCTCGATCACAACCAGAACAACCACCGCCAGCGCACTGTTGACTGGATCAATGCTACCGGCGGCCGCAGTCTTGCGTTTGACATGACCACGAAGGGGATCCTGCACAGCGTCATCGAGAAGAATGAGTGAGCGCCCATGCGAATGCCCCCAACCATTTCAATGCGAAATGCGGTAAACGTGTCTGGATGATGTGCAGTTGCTTTTGTTTAGGAAGACTGTAGGTTGCTATCTCAGGTGTTGGGGTAACAATTGCCTCGGGGTTCACCTCAGCAGTGGTATGCTACGGGGCGGGGTGTTTTTGACTGGGAGTATGACAAGAGGTGGTGGAATACATAGTCTCAACTTCTTGGAAGATGAAGGCGGCTAGCCTGACGCGCAGGAGGCCTGCCCATAGCTTGATATACTGTTGGATGCGCTAGCTGACCCCTCCCTTCCTCCCTTGTCCCCTTCCTCCCTTTCCAGGTACTGGCGGCTGAGCGACGAGGATGGCAAGCCGCCGGGCGTGCTTGGCTGGTGGCCCAGCAAGACATGCACCTTTATCGAGAACCACGACACAGGCTCAACTCAGGGCCACTGGCGTTTCCCGGAGAGCGGCGTGGAGCAGGGCTACGCGTACATCCTGACCCACCCTGGCACGCCAACGGTGTTCTGGGACCACTACTTTGCGCCACACTGGCAGCCCGCCATCCAGGACCTCATGCGCATTCCGCCTCACGCAGCGCATCAATTGCCGCAGCCAGGTGCACATCCTCAAGGCCAACTCCGGCGTGTACGCGGCGCAGATTGACGACCGCGTGGTGGTCAAGATCGGCCCTGGTGAGTGGAGCCCCAACAACCCTGGCAGTAAAGGAGTGGGAGAGGGAGGCGTCAGGGCATCAGTGGTGCGTCTGGGTGCTCGAGAAGGTGAGCCGTGAGGCGATGGACATCGTGATGACCAGCTCCTTCATGGAGTCCCCCAACCTCCATGAATCTGCCAACAGCAACGGCGCTCCGCGCACCGATGAGGAGACCATCAAGCGCCTGTTCGAGCCGCCGCAGATCATGCACGATGACTGAGGCAGAACATCTACCCGCATGACCTAAGTCTAACTGCTTGTGGCGCATCCACCTTCGGCCTTCGCCCAAGGTCTCCACCCTCGCTCGGTCATCTCGGTGCCATCTTCACAACCCCCCCCCCCCCCCCCTCGCCCCCGGCCCTTCCCTTCCCCAGCGCAGTAGCGGCGCCCTGCCCCCGTGCTATTCATCCAACACAGGCCCCGTTGACACCCATATGGTGCAGCCTATATGGTGTGCGGGGCGACCGTGTAATCCTAATACTATCCGCGCATCGGGCCACACCGCAGCTGGGGCCTATGCTCCGGTGCTTAGTGCCCTGTAGTGTGTGAACAGGCCTTGGTGTGAGATGATAATGTGCCAGGGGAGGGAGGGAGAATAGGGAGGCCTATGGAGCGATGGGCATCCATCTAGTAGCAGGTTTTCATCATTACAGCTGGGGGATTCCAGCTTTTTGGCGTTGTGTGCTACAGTGCGCCCTATGTGAAGGTCCCTTCACTTGATGTCATGATCCACATGCTGGTACCCCGAATATTTCCGGGTCTGCTCAGCCATCTTGCGCACTGCTGGGTTAATCGAAACTACTGTCCGGCTACTCATACTGCACCTGTAAAGTGAGGCAGACTTACCGAGCTTCTTTCCATGAAGCTGCCCTTCTCGTATCCCATCCTTGATTTATTGGTCCCATCTGCGCGCCTGCACCGCTTGAGGAAAGTACTCGTCGTACGCTGAACCGACGGCAGTCGATGGCAGCGGTTGTTCATCGGCCTATCGATATTGAGTAGCGCAGGTACGGGTAGCAGTCGGGGAAAGCAGGCAGCAGTAGGGCGCCCTTTAGTCGCTACGTAGCAGGGCCCTTTGTTTCGGACGCTGAAACTACGATCATGTCCCACGGAAGATGCTTCCGCCCGGTCGCCCATGGGGATGCTACTGGGATACAGTACCCAGCATGTGCGTGCACTCGTACAGCAGGCTACTCGCAGTCTCGCACTGATCTCTCATCGATCTCGCCTGCTTAGGTGTTCTTACTCTATATGAGCACGGCTTTTTAATGAATGCATGCGCGCCTGCTGCATGTGAACGGTATTCATTCAGATGCTGTGTTGCAGAGTGTGAACAGGGGGATTGGTGGATTACCCCTACATGGGCTTGTTGCTCGGGTTGCTACGGAGATTGTCGCTACTGGAGCATTGGGGTTTCAATGTCTCAAGACGTGCATCGGGACAGCCAGGGACCGGCCACGTTGTAGGCGCTGGTCGCTTGCTACTAGTAGTCCTCTTGTGATTCGGCGGGGGAATGCTCCTGACTCATCGTAGGAAAATATATAATTATTTATGCAGCAGGATCGTGGGGACGTAATAAGAGCACGATTGTGGTCTCCTACTCAGGAGGTCCCCACATCGCTTTCCGGCTCTGTCATTTCAGGGCAGTATCGTCTGGGCCCCTGTCTCGTGTATACCCGATTGATGAATTAGCCCTTCCGGGTTCGAAAGAGGGAACGTTCTGATGGCTATGCCAGACCTACGACTGCAGTTGGCGCACGCGGTCAAGTGCTGGGGCGGCTTCGGCCCATGACCCGGGGCGAACTTTACTTTACTTTTACGAGCACAAAGACCAATAATAGGAGTCCAGCTTCCTGGACCAAAGGAAGCAATCTTGTGTGCTGGCGAGAGACAGAGAAGTGTTCCGAGCCAGACAGACATCCAGCAGACACATAGATGGACAGGGATCCTGGATCCGCGACGTATTCGCATCGGACGGTAGCTGTTGGGCCTGGTGGCGCGTCAAAAAGTGGCAACAGGAGAGAGAGAATCCTTGAATCATACCGGTATATCCTCACGATATTGACATCCCATGTTTGTATTCGGCTGAACACGCATGAAAAAAACGCAAACATCATCATCATCATGC
Source organism: Tetraselmis striata (assembly GCA_006384855.1). Taxonomy (NCBI): domain Eukaryota; kingdom Viridiplantae; phylum Chlorophyta; class Chlorodendrophyceae; order Chlorodendrales; family Chlorodendraceae; genus Tetraselmis; species Tetraselmis striata. The sequence goes on along the minus strand of VCJN01000019.1, from coordinate 56,941 downwards.
TGGACGGCTTGTACGGCACTACTCGTATTCGTATCCGTCTGCGGAGCGCAGCAGCGCGGGCGGTACGCCCTTTTCTCAGCTCCAGATTGCTTTTAGTACGAGTATGGTGGGCGGGGCTAGAAGCTCGCGACGAGCGAAATAGCGAAATCGTCAAGTCGCTAGTCGCTACCGGTACTGTCGGCTCAGGTGATCAGGTAAATCGCTGTAGAGGACCTTTCTGATTGCCTTTTATTTTGGTGATTTCCGATATCGCCTCCTGCTGCTAGCTCGTGTAAATATTATCACAGAGCGAGCGACCCGCAGATGAAGAGGTCGCGCTGCTTTTACTGGACAAGTTCAGGAATCCGGCGGCGGGCATTTAAATTGGCATTATAATAATTCAAATTACCCACGCTGGCAAGACATTTGCATCCCAACCTCGGTGACGTGGCCGAGTGGTTAAGGCGACGCCCTGCTAAGGCGTTGGGCTCTGCCCGCGTAAGTTCGAATCTTGCCGTCATCGTAGTTTTCTCTTTCTTTCTGTGTGTTCATACGTGCTCGAGAACTGCCAGACCAATTGGATTGCGTTATCGTACAGGTACCGTGTGATATTCTTACGAGTATCGTCGCGGCTCCCCTATAAATCGAGCGGCTCGCATCATCATCTTCCCTTCATATTGCTCGAGCCTGCGCTGCCCGTGCCGGCCTAACAATCTGTATAATATTATTACATCAGGGGTTTCACAAATGCGCACTACAAAAGGAACTAACAGCAACTATGAAAGCAGCAAAAGAGAGATAAGCCTGAAACCAAGGTCGAGCAGGAGGCCAGGGAGCCAAGAACCATTAAGGAGGAGCCAAGGGAACTACGAAGTCGCGTAGCTGCCAGGAACCAAAGGGACCCCCGCCCCGGGGTAGGCTATCAGCCGCGGCGAGGACGCTTGCTTGCAGCCAATGACCCGGGTCATAGCAATACATGCCGACGAGCGACGCGACGCAGGCGCAGGTGCACCATCACGTGCCGCACGCGCGGCCGCGACCCCTCCAAGAACGTTTTCCGCATGTGCCATGTTGATGAGCAAGGAGAAACGGCAGCGCCACGCAGACAAGAGCTGGCCGATTTTTTGGCCAGTGTGTGTGTGGCTAGCTTTTGCGAGCTCCACCAAGAAAGCCTCAGCGTGCGGGGCCAGCGAGCCAAACTCGGAAACGGCGAAAGGAACAAAGCGAATTATGCCGGCGGCGTTTCGAACACCCTCGTCATACTTCTGGATTTTGTGGCGCTCTACAGCTCGCAAAGCAGTCGTTGGATCCGAGCTTGACACGCCGAGGATAGGGGCAATGGTGGTATCGACAGCAACCGTGTTCCCGCGGATACCGCCATACCCAAGAAGCCCAACATTGGCCGGCCGGCCGTCGCTGCCCTTGGGAACAGAAACAAGCACCGACGGGTCCGTGAGGGTCTTGACACCCACGCCCAGCGCGGACTTCACGTCGTGGCAAATGTCGGAACGGCCATGTGCCGCCCACTCGTGTGCGGCGTGATTGGAGTCGCCCCCAGAGCAACGTGCCACGTGATCAGCGTATGAGACCGCCCAAGTTGAAGGAGTGAACTCCACGCCAGCATCCTCAAAACGGGCTAGGATACCTTGTACCGAGAAGGAGCCAAAAGCACAAGGGCATGGCGCGCCAAGGGAGCGGACAGGAGCCGCCAGAAGGCCAAATGGGCAGCAAGCGGCAACGCGGAACATGGAATCGAAGTACTCGGGGGAACGCTCACGGACTTCACCAAGTTAGGCGACCCTCACTGGGAGGATCAGTCACCAAGAACGCTGTCGCAGCGCGTAAGAGGCGGCCTCGGAAGCGGTTGCTGTCAGGGCCGCTTGTAGGCATACGCGCAACAAGCTTTGCGAAACGGACCGTGTGAATGCGGTGGCTCAGGGTTTCTTGTACTTTCCGCATGGAGTGCAAGGGAAAGTCCGAGTAATGCGGGATAGCTTGGATGTCGGCCGCCGAGCGCATTGCAGACGCCGGCTCGGCCCCGGCGGCCGAGCAGCCGGCACGGGCAACGTAGGAGCGCTTGGAGGGGAGCAACTTCAGGGCAGAGGCCAATGGCCCTGCTAGATCCTCGAGCACCGTGTCTCAACCTGGTCGACACGCGTATGAGCGGCGCGAAGCTCGACAGCCCACATCGGCGCCGACGCGTTGCTTGGCGCCGGCATCCGGCTCCAACGTTGGGGTGGCCAAAGCCTGGTGGATCGAGGACGCCCCAACAAGGTAGAGGCTATGAGGGTTGGATACGCCGGACGGGTCGGAAAAGAACGCCCCGGCGGCGCTCAGGGTGGCGTGTTGAGCACGGAGGAAAGCCACAGCTTGGCCAACCACGAGGGCGGCAGCGCCGATGTGGGAGGCATTTGCTATAACCACATTATCGCCGATGCCGAGGCCCCCAAATTGGACCGGGAGGGACAACTGCGTGCGCATGGAGAGCGTATCCAAGAGGTCGGGGCTAACACCCCATATGCCGGCAAGCGTTGGAAATGCGGCGGCGTCTGCATCTTCGAGGAAAGACGTAATAGTGTCGCCATACCCCTCGGATCGACCCAAGCCCCGAGGCGTGGAGCGGAGGCCAAAACGACGGCCGCAAACTTGAAGCAAACGAGTAGCAGTGTGGGAGTGGAAGTGGTCGGCCAAACCGATAAGCCGGGAGCCGAATTGGTGAAATCTTTCGACCGTTTTATCCAACAGTTCCCGGGCGAAAGTGGCCGAGCCCACATGAGCACCAAGCACCTTGATTCCGGACGAGGAGGCTGCAACACCATGCAACAAATGCCCAAAAGGAAGGGCGCCAAACGGGGACGGAGAGCCAAGCTGACAATACTCATGTCGTTTGCGAATGGAGACGCTTAACCCAACGGCGGCAAAAGCGGACGGGGCCACCCACGTAGCAAGCGCAAGTCCGTCACCAGTGCCGACCGGGTTGACGTCGTCTGAGAGAGCCGCCAGCACTGAGTGACTGGGGGCAGCCGCGCCGATACGAGCATACACTCGGGCAGCGATGGCGGCGAACATGTTGAGGCCGAGGACGCAACCCTGCCTGGCGGGCCCCTCGACGGCTGGGAATCCGGAGAGAGGGACCGGGTTGGGAGCCGTCGAAAACGTACAGATTGGACTCTTGACCATAAAGCATGATCGCCGAACGCAATAGAGGCTGCCAAACAGGGTCCTCTAGCAGTATGCGAACATTTCGGAGCGGTCGAAGGAATTGAACGCGTTTTCGGCGTCAAGCTGCAGCAAGACGAGGGATGGATCCGAGTCTAGGAGAGATCGCACAAGGAATTGAACTAATTCCACGCCACCCTTAACGCCAAAACCGAACAGGCCGCGGGCGGCAAGCCATTGGGCAATGGGCTCGCCATGAGCGCGCAAGAGGACGCGCATAGCGTACCGGACAAGCACGCTGCCGATGCCAATGGGCCGAACGGACCCCTTCATGTCTCCGGCACTTAGTTCCAACGTATTGCGCTGTGCCTATACTGTTTTGGTGATACATCGAAATGCTGATAAATAGCGTATTCCTATCCTCAATTAATCGCGACCTGTACAGTATAGTATATGTCTGCCCTGCTGTCTCCGCCCGCGCCATCCGACTTCTGCCCTCGTGGCCAGGCGTAGGGACCGCCAGGCTTGAGCTGTGCCGGTTCATATTTTCATTCCCACTACGGGCCCAAGCAGCAATATCTTCACACAACAACCCTCGCTGCCAGGATGCCGCTGCTGAAGAGTAGCAAGGTCGTCGATCGCGGAGGTCCTTCGGCTGCACTGAGGACGGCAGCACCGCTGTTTCTTTTCGCCTGCGCGTTCATATGGATGGTGTCCCTGCTTCACGAAAATGGTGGAAATACACCGACGGCGGATGATTCACAAATTAATACAGGTGTTATCGCTAAACACCCACCTGACAACCACAATAGCCGCGCAAACCGCCCGCCGACGGCGTCATGGGAGCTCGCGCGAGACAAGCTGCAGGCACATGCTGCGCGGATCTCCTGGCGACTCTCGCCGAAGATGCTCCAGGGCCCCGCAGACCCCGCCCCCAAAACGGGGCACAAGAGTGAGCCACCGATGGTGATTTCCGAGGCTGCGCCGAGGTTAGTAATCTTCCCGGGATTTCTGTCGTCTGCGGAGAGGAAACACCTCATGCAGCTTGCACAAGAGGCCGGTCTGGAGCGATCGGGAGTGATGGATGGCGAGGAGGACACCGCGCGCCAGGATGTTCGTACCAGCAGTGGTGCTTGGCTCGAGGACTTGTTGGACGATGGCGTGTTCGACATCGACCTGCGTATTCAGGCCGCGACGGGCGTGCCCTGGATGTTTGGCGAAAACATGCACGTGCTACGCTATCAGCCCGGACAAAAGTACGAGGCCCACCTGGACAGCTGCTTTATGCAGGACTTCCCGCGAGATGCCGTTCCGGATGCGTCCGACCCACAAGCAACGGGAGACGGCGCATTCAGCGCTGGCTGCGAAGCGTTCCTGCGGCAGGCGGGCGGCCCGGACTGCGGGCCGGGCGGTGCTGGCGGTCCTACTTGCGGTGACAGGTGATGATGAAAAAATCAAAGTCTGTAGCGCGTGACATTGTTATTGTGCACTGTGGACTGTATATTTTTGAAGGGTGCCATTTACCTTTCATCTAAAGTTACCTGTCACTGAGCAAAGTCAGCTGCCAGTATCAAAAGCATGCAGAGGGCGTGCGCAACAGTAATATTGCTGTCATTGAAATATGTAGTTTCTATTGGCATTACATGATAAACGCTGCTGCACGATCCCACAGGGTGGCAACGTTCCTTATGTACCTAAAGGAGCCGGAAGCGGGCGGCGAGACGGCCTTTCCGCGCTCGGCTGCCACCGCCGCTGCAACCACTGCCGCCATGTCCCAGGGAATCAGCCTGCCATACGGCTCCCACATTGAAGGATTTGCGGAACTGATGTGCGCCACGGATACGACGCTGAAGGTAGTCCCACGAGCGGGCGACGCGATCCTCATGTGGAACTACGCCCTGCGCACGGGACCAATGGTGGGCAGGAGGAGGATGAAGAGCCAAGCGGCTCTGCCTTTGCCGGCACCGCCCGCAGCCATGCGGTGGTGGACCTCACCGCTCTACACGCCTCGTGCCCCGTGCTTGCGGGCGAAAAATGGGTGGCCACCAAGTGGATGCGCAGCTCCTTGTACAAGCCGCTCTTCTACCTCACGGACGACAAAGCCGATAGTGAGCAGTCTGGCGGCTAATACCACTCCTCCGCTCTCCCCTGGGACCATCTTTTCCAGGTCGAGAGTCAACCAAGATAGAGCCTGCTGCCCATAAGGTCAGAAGTACAGGGTCCTGCAGAGCGTACTGACATTAGCAGTTGTTGGTTTTTAAGCTTTACATCCATGCGTGCCAGAATCATCACTCCAGAGCGCAGGTGGGAGAGGACAGCCGGCACAGCCTACCGTCGCGTTGGCAGCCCCTTTCCGCTAATCAGCCCCCGCCTTCGCTGACGGCGGTAAAAGGCGGCTGAGGATGACACAAACGCCGGCTACGGAGCAGACTGCAGCTACCCTCTTCACGTGATATTGTAGTGGCACCGTGCCGCCTACAAAGCACCGGTTAATATTCAGTGCTCGCAATGGGAAACGCATTCCAGAACATTAAGGCTTATAGTGACAGGGGGCTTTTTGGTTGGGGCAACATCTACTTTTAAGGGAGGGAAGGGGAGAGGGGGAGGATAGGCTGTGGGTAGGGGGTAGGCGGAGAGAGGAGACCTGCATCACACATCAGCTGGAATCCGCGCAGGGAGTGTGCGGCGGGAGCCTGGTCCTCGCGGCTGCCGTCCTCCAGGCGTATCCATGTCTCCACGCCCACAACCCCGTCGTCCCGCTCCGTCAGCCGCAGCACTCGTGCGCCGCGCAACACCCCCTGACGCACAAGTGGGGAACAGCAGGACAAGTACATTATCTTGCGAAGCATGACATGGCCGCACCCTCAAGCCCGTACAAATTATCTGGTGTTCGCCATGTTCTCCTCCCTTCCACAAGAGTTGTGTATGGCAGTAGTTGCCATGCATTGAGAGGCATTTGGATTGCCTTACTCACGCCACCATTATGGATATTGATAAACAGGCATGAACGCACCATGGAAGGTTGTGCTACGGCACACATCTGCAATGCCGTGCCCTGTCCATCCACCCACCCCTGAGAACCTCCAGTGACTGCTCAGCCTGACGCCACGAAACACGCACTGGCAAGTGCTCACCTGTGGTGGGCCATATGAGCCATATCCAGTCTTTTGCCTGGATAGGAGGGCCGGAAGGGAAGATGCGAAGGGGGAGGGGGAGGGGGGAGCGGGGGGGGGGGGGGGGGGTCATTCGCGCGATGCAGCGCCCATAGGCCACTGGGGATATGTTGCACGGCCGCCGGTTCCATGCCCCGGGCTGTTTGCATCGACATCGCACAGCGGCTGGGTGCGCACCCGTATGCGTAGGTGATGCCATCATAGGCGGCCGCAAAGTTGTTGTCATGGTCGTGGCCGCTCAGCACAAGCTGCACGCCTGCAGCTCTGTGGGTTGTTGGGGGATTGGCATTCGAATCTCAGCCTGGGTGTCCGCTAGTGGTGGGGGGGAGGAAGTCACGAGGTGGGGGGAGGGAGGGGGCCAAGAGGCAGCACTCTCAGATGTTGAGGGTGGGTGCATAATGAACCGTGCCTGAGGGCCCCATGCAGGTGGGTGTCAGCGGACGGGCAGTTGACGGGCTCCCCCTTGCGCCCAACCACAGGCCCACCGAAGTCCCACGCGTGCATGGCCTGAGGCGGAGGGATGTGCACCACCGCAAGGCCAGGGGCAGGCGGTAGTCGCGCCGCCGTGGCCTCCAGCCAGGACACCACTTGGCGAGGCACGCAGCCCCTGACAGGTGGACACATCAGGGCGGTGAGCTGTTAAGCCCACTTGTACCGCCTGGCATGTTAGACTATAGCAAGCCAGTAGCACCGTGCTGGTCTGGTCTCATGCGCACACAGGCGCACACAGAGCAGGGAAGGGGGGGAGTGGGGGGGGGGGATTGCTCACCAGCCGGGCGTGCCATTGCACCCATGGCGCCCGGAGTCAAGCATCCAGATGCGCAGCGCCACAGCGCCATCGCTGCCGGGGCGAGAGGACGCGACATCCAGCCAGTAGTTGCCGGCGGTATCGCCTGTCTGGTAGCCCTGCAACGACGAGCCCAAAGGTGGCCGAGGATATCAGGCGGTCGTCGCTGAAGTGTGGCGCAATTTCCTCTGTACTCCTTCTTCTGCATTTCCCTTTCCACTCTCTCCATCCCAGGTAGCACCGTGGCTCACGTCTCCCGACACACGCATGCACCACTGGGTACGCACCAGGCGGGTGAGTGAGGCGCTGCCGCCACTCGCGCCAATAAGCTGCAGCACCTCCACACGGCTCAGCCCCGCCTCCGCGTCGTGGTTGCCAAGCACCGCCGCGTATGGCAGCCCGGCATGGTGCAGTGGACCCAACAGCTGAGCCAAGCAGCCCGCAGTCCAAGCTGCCGGGCCTCCTTGTCCGCTGCCGCGGCTGTCCCACGCATAGCCGCTCACCATATCGCCGCTCAGCAGCGCCAGCGAGCTATTGGCCACCTCCACTTCCAGCAGGGCCTCCAGCACCTACGCAGAGTGGCCCCATCAGGAAAGAAGGTGGGCAGGGGGGCCCGCACCTCGTACGCTAGCACAGCCGGCCAGCAACCGGCCCCACAGCCCTTCTTCAGCAAAACTTCAGCATTTTCGCCATTTGCCAGGAACACTGCTTAAAACCCAAACATAATCCCCGCTACAAGCCCCTCCCATGCCGTCTGCCGCTCCGACGGCCGCACACGCGGACGGCAGGGCTCCCCTCAGAGCCCGGCGAACAAACCTTCACAGTGCGCGCGTCCTTGGCGGCATTCTCGCCAAAGTGCATGTCCGTAAGCTGCAGCAGCTGGAAGCCCCCTTGCGCATCGAAGCGCAGGCCGCCAGCCGTGGAGGTGGCACCTGCCAGCAGGAGCGACAGGGCGAGCAGCGCTGATGTGGAGTGCGCTTGTAAGGTCTTGGCGGCCATGCTGCCTACCGCCCTTGCCGAGGGCTGGAACGGTGGGGGCCGCGAGTGACACCGCTGGATGCCGTATACGGCGACCGCTACAACGCGGCGTCGTTTGATGTCGGGCTCGTGGTTGGCCGGTTGGAACTGAACTCGCCGACAGTTGGACGGCTCTCACTTGTTTTAAAATACAGGTTCAGCCATCAACAGGCAGCACGTCCTCGCCCGACGTTTCGCCCGCTCTTTTCTTTTGAATACGAGCAGTCGCCTCGCGGCCGCGCGCGCCGTCTGCCGCATCAACACCCCTAAAAACCCTATAAAACACCCTAATAATCCTTACCCCTAAAACCCTATTATCCGCCAGGGGGATAGGGCGGGCGACTGGTACCCTGTGTTCGTTACCCTGACACCCGTAGAATAAAGGATACCCTGTGCAAAAAATACAAGAAAGGACGCCACGCGAGCTCCGCCGACTCTGGTACTTAGTGTCTGTAGAGCCTTGCCACCGCCGCCCGCCCGCTCGCCCCCGGCCTGCCACCCGTAGTAGTAGTACTTTGCCCTCGCCCGACTCTACCCCGTGTAAGCAAACCCAGCATTATTATTCATTGTGCAAAAAATACAATGGGCACGAAGGTCCCGTGCTGGATGTGCTTGGATGAGCGCACGGGTATGGATAGTTACAACGTCAGACTCGCGGGCGGTGATGTTCATTTGGTGGCGCAAGTTAGCCTGATATCAATTCAGTGCCATGCATAAAGTAGCGACAGCAAGCACGAAGGATGATATAAACTACCGCCGTCGCTCAAGTTACGAGAAGTTGGCGGGTGGCTTGCTACGTAGTGGCATAGCCCCACAAATCTTCTACTTTGCATCCGCTTATTGGTTGCGGTGCGAGGCTCGCTTGGCGCTCTTATGTTGCGTTGTCTATTTCTCGGCTCGCAATGGCTATATCTGTCGGCGTGGCTCCTTTGGATGTGCTCAAAGAGCCAATCTATATATGCCGTCACTCGGTAGCGGCCATGCCGTGGGTGGCTTTCATTATCTCGGCAGTCTTCCCTCGTTTAGCCGTGGATATTTGCTACCGGTGTGCGGTTACCCTTGCCTGATGCTGGCGGGTCTTGCCGTGCTTGAAGGGCGCGTGACCCGCGCGGCGAGTGACCATGTTTCCCCCGCCATGTTGCAGTGGCTGACACTAGTGTTATATACAACCTCCTCCTTGGTTGCGGATCTACCGCAACTTTCTCCACCATGGTGTCACAGCATGGGTCCTTCACGCAATGGAGGTGTGTGGCCTTCATCGGACGCGCCGCGCTGCATATTGGGAGGCCGACGCCACGGCTTTCATGTGTGACACACTTCAAACTTTCCCTCGCACATCGGTACCGGTACGTAACGACGCTCACCAGTAGCATCGGACGACAAAATCACCGGTGCCACGCACCCCCTCCCCCCCTCGTCAAACCACAACACATCGTTAAGTACAATGTGGCCGGTCAATCCGTAGTTCCGCCGCCACCGGTCGCCTGCTCATACCATGCTCATACCATGCTATGCCACCCGCAGCCAGTCCGCCCGCCGCACGCAGGCAAACACGGCCAAATCCATGCCCTCGGCAGAGGTAATGGAGGAGGGGGACGAGGTGTTGCATGGCGGACGTCGGTATCGCAGATCCGGCGCGACATCACCCCACATGCGACGCGGCCGTCCCGCCCCCACCGCCTCACAACCCTGCACACCTCACACCACCACTCATGTGGTCACAAGCGATACCAACCCGGATCACCTGCCCTCTTACAAAGTTATGGCAATCGAAGAGGGCGAACTTCCGGCCGGCAAGGCTGCCGCAATCCCTCAGACATACCCGTGCCGGTTGATCCGTCCCCCATCACCCCCCCCCCCCCCCCCCCCGCCGGTCCGTAAGAGCGCAAGCACTAGCAATAGGGTTCCCACCCACGGCCGCATCATGTGCCGCAGAGCCCACATGCCTCAGCAAACGCAAAATCAAAACACAAATCTCTCGCCCCGCCGCCATAGCCGCCCAAAAGGCGCGGGTTATGGCAACAACATATAAAGTAACTTAACAGTTGCATTAGCGATGCGTCGACTTTTCAGAAATTTTAAAAAGAACGGGTTCTATATCACTGCCCCCCCCCCCCACACACACACACACACAACACAACACACACACACGCGCGCGCGCGCGCACCACACACACACACACGCACCACACACACACACACACACACACACACGCATTAAAATACTCATGAAATAGCGAGAATTAATCAAAAATAATTGACACCAATATAATAATCATTATTTCGTCTCATAAATACTTATACTGATGCATATTTATTTTTATTCCGGAAATTACCGTATATGGTTGTGGACTTGTACGAGAAGAATGGTACATGTACCCTAGTCTAATTAAAATTGCTCTCATCGAAATACTCAGGAAATAGTGATAATTAATCAAAAAATACTTGAAATCAATGTAGCCAGTAGCGAGTTGCCAGTACAGGTACCGAGTAACGAGTATAGCCAGGACGAGTAGCGAGTAGCCAGTAGCGAGCGCCAGCCCAGTAGCCCCGCCCCGCCCGGCCCCGCGCCGCATCGCCCGCTCGCCCGCCTATTTTCTTTGCGGCATAAATTGTGCAGGGAGTGCATCAGTGCAGTCCATACATGTGGTGTGGCTGTAGAGGTAGGTTCCTCTAGCAGAGGTGGCAAATAGAGGCGGGCCGGAGTGAATTGCTGGCCGCCAGTCCTGCGGCCGCCAGTCCAGGGCGGGGCCACCAGTCGCAGTCGCAGTGGGTGGGTGGATTACAGTATTTAGTAGTACATGCCAGTAGATAAGCGCTTTGGTCATGCACCTATAGGCCCGATCCGCTGCACTATACGGGTACCCGTACGGCAATAAAGCTCACCGCCGAAAAATCGACGCTTCGCTGGATGATCCATCCCGGGTCGGCCGGTGCTAGCGATGAGGACGCTGCGGCGGCGACTGGTATGAGATTGCGGGATTGCGGGAGGAGCGGCCGTTACGTACGCAAGGCATACTGACCCGATAGATATTGGTCAAACACACGTGGCAGCCTCGGATAGCGCTGGTATGGTAGGATAAAATCAGATTCCAAAAGGCGGGACGTGATGCGGTGCCGACGGCGCGGCGAGTTGACTCGGCGTGCGAAGAGCTATAATGGTGCGACAGCGGGCGGAGACGAGGGACGCGGGGCGGGCCATCTGGTTGTGCCGTGCGGCGAGACGCAATCATGGTGCCCACGAAGCAACAACACACCCACACATCACCAAAAACATCTCCAGATATATGTCTAAGCTGCTCATATATGGATCTTGGCCTGCATGCCAGATGCAGCGTGGAGGATGCCCGAGCTCCCCCGCCGAAATGGGTCGAGCTGGATGTGTCGCGGAAACCGCCGACGAAAACCGACGCCGCTCAGCTGAACGTGCAGGCCGCCGTGGGACTCTGCGGGCCTTAAACGGAATGACTCAGCCGGAAACTCGGCGGAGGGGGGACTTACTTGGGGTACACTGGTTGAGGGGGTCCATCTCGGAAAGATGAGCAGCACGCGTGGGTGGGCGAGGGTGACAGCGGAATGTCGGTGGGCAAATGAGATGTGCCCGCCGTAGCAGTGATGGTTGCATGCAACGGTATCGCGCAGCGACGCGCAGAAATGAGACAGCAAAACGTAGAAATACCGTACGGATACGGTAGATCCGTATAATCGCTAAACTCGCTATTCTTAACACCGTGCGGGTACGCAGAGATGACACTAGGCGTAACGCCCGCCGCCCGCGCCGATATTTCAATACAATTTTCCCTACTTGTAGCGCCGGTACATCACACCGCGGCCCGACAGCCGCGACATGACAGGTCGGATACATAGTTCATCACATAGTTTTACCCATTCGGACGAAAGCTCGCACGCGACGCGCGGTTTCTCCCCGAGTGCGTAAGCGGAATTGGTCCTCCAAATAGTAGAAGTCGGGCCAAGGTACGCCGGCTCCCCCGCTAAAATCGGCTACACAAAATACAATAAAGATCTCACGAAGATGACAAATCAGTTCCGCAGGCTTAGCGTCTCATATAATAGGTCTTGAAGCACCACAAGATAAATGATAATTCCCACGCTCATAAAGATCACAGGCTCAAAATAACGATCAAAAGACCACACAAACGGATACACAAATCAAACTCAAAGGTCGAATGGTTCCCGGACTCGCGGGCTGCATGCTCTGGTTTTCTGGATGATAAGATCGGGGGGCCCACAGATTTTTTTTTGCCCCCGGGATAGAACCACATAAAGTGTACTGGGCCCCCAGATCTTATTATCCAGAAAACTAAAGAGGTTTTAAACTATAAAACCCTGCTCGATTTTTCCATCATGGCTGGAAAATCGAGCAGGCTCTATGGTTCACAAGGCTCGCAGTTCGAAGCATAGATATACATCCGCGTGTATACGCCCACATGCAGATTCCGCAGCGGTTCACCATGATCAACCGGATAAGATTGCGCCACCAATTCAACAAACGCCGTAACATAGTAGCATTAAACATAAAATATACTCATCAGTGTTTACACCCTCAGCGTTATCCATCCACCACCACAAATAGAACGAATTTGCTGAACTGTTTGCCTGCTCTAATGTACACACACACACACACATACACACACATATATATATATATATATATATATATATATATATATATATATATATATATGTTTACATATCTGCAATCATATATGTACATGTACGTCAGCGCCATCAAGTAATTTTCCTAATATTATAAAACTATTTCCACACGCCCGCATAATGCCAACGCATATGCACGTTTACCCTGATCTATACATGTATATATAAAGACCCAAGTACGAAAATGCCCTGTGTACACACAAGTCGCCCGGTGTATACACATGTCATCAATTTGACCTATGTATACACAGGTCATACTTTTAATTGACCTGTGTACACACAGATCATTATTTTGCCTGTGTTTACACAGGTCGATACCGTAATGACCTGTGTGTACACGGGTCATGTTTACTTTGACCCGTGTACACACATGTCACTTTTTATGACCCGTGTACAAACAGGTCAAAGTGATCATGACCCGTGTACACACAGGTCATTACGGTATCGACATGTGTATACACGGGTCACCAATGATACCTACAACCCGACACCTTGTTTGCACATGGGGCATCTGTGAAATGGCCTGGGTAAAAACATGTACTTGGGTCATATGTCAGATGACCTGTGTACAAACAAGGCGGCGATGTTCGCACTTGGATCATTTTCTATGACCCGTGTATACACATAGTGATTTCAAGTGACATGTGTATACACATGTCATGGCCAAAATGACATGTGTGTACACAGGTCAATGCAAGTGACCTATGTGTACACAGGGGCATACAAGGTTATGCCCTGTGTAGTTATGCTCTGTGTATACACAGGGCACCTAAATATACACCTGTATACACAGGGCATTTTGACCATGACCTGTGTATACATAGGGCATTTTCGTACATGGGTCATAACATATACATACCTGTTTATCTATCGGCATATAAAAAAGTCATCGGCGCGCGCGCGTAGGCGGCGGATGACGGCTACTGCTGGGCAACGAGTACTCGAGTAGCAGACCCGGGCTCAGCACCAGCTCAGCACCAGTGGCAGAGCTCAGCACCAGCCGCACGAGTTGTGCTGAGCTGATGCGAGAGACGTTACTGGTGTGTTCAGTTGTTTACCACCCGTCGTTCGGGCAGACCAACTCTGCATCGCTACATGTAGCGCTATATATAGCGACTACATTCATACGGCAGGAGTAGAATCATTACTTATTAGCTGGCTTGGAAGCAAGCCAAGGTAGGTGCCCCGGCCGGGGGGTTGTGAGACCCGTTAACAAAGATATCGACACACCTTCAAGGCGAGATCGGAATCCCCGCGCTGCCACTGCTTATCTTGGTTTCCCCTCACGGGTTATTATTATGCCTGCGAGTTTTACGGTTTGCACATCCACCGGTTCGGGCTGTGACTGGCCTACATTGATAAACGAGGCCTGGAAAGGACTCCACTGATAGCTAGTTGGGTCTCTCGGCGCTGGCAGGTCGATCCTTCTTCTGGATATCTCCGACAGTAACATGAAGGATATCAACCCGCCATGTGATAGCTGGGAGGACCTGCTCGACGACTTCCATGTCGACGCCGACCACGACCCGACTGAGCCCGGCGCACTCGCCAGCGTCGAGGCGAGCAAACTTCCGCCTAGCCCCAATCGCGTGCCAAGCCTAGAAGCCACCGAGCCTGCGCGTGCCCGTGACGGGAAGATGCTTGACAAGTCCCAGGTACCGCTGTATTTACCGCACCCGTGCCAATGGCACCTTGTCGGAGCCCTTGCGGTGGTGCCTGCTCCATCGTCCCAGGCTAGTGCGAGTCAAGCTGCTGAAGATCTGCAGCCGCCAGTGGCATGCGAGCCTCAAGTCGCCATGGACTCAGACGTGAATGAGTGCCCCCGACCCCGGATACCTTTCCCGGATGTTGCGGCCGCGGGACTACCCAGCAGAGAGGCCCTTGACGAGGCGTCAGCCTTGCTGCGAGGTGAGGCCGATGCGTTTACCGATAAATATGACACCTGCTGTGACGCATTGCGTTTCATCACAAGCATTTGCAGATGTTTGTGTCTGTGTCTGTGCCTGTGTTTCTTTTAACATATGTGTGTGTGTCTTTCGGTGCGCATGCTTCAAGGCACAATAGTAGTCATATGTATTTTAATATGCATGTGTGTGGGTTGCATTGAACATACGTGTGCATGATAATCTATGTATATAGCAAAACAGCTACAAGGGGTATACTCTCTATCCAAGGACTCTTGTTGTCAGATAAGTTATCCGCGACCGGAACCAATCAGTATCTTATTGCTGTTAATTTCTCATTGTGTTGCTGGGTGTCGCAGGATCGTTGCGGCCGATGAAGGCGCAGATTGGCGACCCAAGTGATGGCCGCAGGCCCTTCACGGTTGACTTCGATAGTCTCTTCTTGGATGCTTTGCTGCAAGCTGCTCCATCTGAGGAGGCGGAGAGGGGGGGGCCTTCAGCCCCACCTGTCACTCCATTGTCACTTCTGGCGTTCGTTGAGAGAAGGTTGAAAACGCTGTCCACGTCAGGGAAGCATCTCAACGTCGTGCTCTCTGTGGAGTTTGATGCTCTATGGCCAACTGCCACCCTGCGTTTTGCGCGTCGCGTTCTCTGGGCACATGCCAGGCGTCTCGCGCATGATGATGCCATCGGGCTAAGCCTCACAGTGAACGAACTTGCTGGCGGTGCGCAAAAGCTGGCCTCCCACCTTCGCGAGACTCTTCCCGTGTGCTTCCTCATGGAAGACCCGCACAATCTGGTGCAGCACCTCTTGCACCGTCGATCTCTGTTTCACTGCTTATGCAGCCCAGAGGAAGCAGTGCCAAGCCTGGAGGCCATCCAGTACGCACTGCTGCATATCAAGATGCGCGTTCTACACACGAGCGTGGCTGTTGTTCACTTTTCGAATATCAGCGTGTCTGGGGCCACCATGTCGGGCATCACTCAGATATTTCACGGCGACCTGGCCGCCGTTTTGAAGCATCTGGACAGCTGGGCTCCACTGGTATTCCATCCCATACACGCTGCCCTCAACCCAAATGCCAGCGATGCATGTGTGCAGCAAGCTGGACTGCCAGGCGGTGGCATCTTCATGGCTGGCAGCCAGTTCCTCTTCGCTGCTGCTATGGATAACAACAACTCCAATGCTGCTGGTTCTGATAGCACGGCAGGGGGTCTATCTCCGCTCCAGACCCTCAAGGACGCCGTAGTTAATGCCAGCATGAGCAACCGCATCTCCATGGCCGCCCGGCGCGTGTGGGAGCTCCACGCCCACATCATCCACATGGCGCCTCTGAGCATGAGGGCCCTGGCGCCAGTTACAGGAGAGTGGTGCCATGTAGCCTCTGTGGTGGAGGAGGTGCTGGTCGCTGCCATGAACATCATGGACACCAGTTCTGCCTCTGCAACAACCATCCTGATGGACGCTGCATACATCGACTCATACGACCCGCGCCTCTTGGCCTTCTTGTCATTGCCGAGGCACCGGCAGGCAATACTGCGCGCGCTTCAGCTGCCCCAGGACGGCGTGGCGGATGATGCCCTCCCATGGGGCGTGGCGCTGATGCCGGCGACAGGTGCACTTTCCAAGGCAGCGGCACCAATGATGATGACCAACCACCTGCCAGCCCTGCGGGACACCAAGATGTTCCGCGCTCTTGAGGACGCGGGCGTTGATTGGGGCGGAGCTGGAGCCGTCCTTGTGGCGCAGCCTGCATCTGACGTCAGCGAGGAGCTAGCCGATGTCGGGAGAATGGGCACCCATGCTGCCCAGTTCTACCATTTTCATAATGGTCCCCTCCTGGGCCCGGTCAGGGACGATGCTCACCAGCTGCACGATCGCCACTGGCATAGCAACCGGCCGCTCTCCATGGTCGCCTGGTACAAACAACTGAGCGCTGAGAAGGGCAAGGAGGATATTGTCACCACTTCTGTGCAGAGCCTCCGCACGGTGCGATGCCGCTTTTCGTTTTCTCTGTCCCGATTGTATGCACCGTACTGTCATCCATGTATACTTTGTACTTTGCGATATTGCACACGCTCGCTGCATGTACGCAAGGCTGTGACAGTTGTCGGGTATCTGCTGTAATGCTTCGGGCCACGCAGGAGGCGGATGCGAGGGCGAGGAGAAAGCTGTCGCAGAAGCAGACATGCAAGGGCGCCAGGTTCTGGCATGAGTATAGCACCGGCCTGGAGCCACATGTCTCCAAGCGAGTGTCTGCGCGTCGTCCCATGCAACCTCGGCCGGCAAACAACATTCAGGTGGGGGGAACAACACAACGCCATGGCGGGAAGCTGCCCGGCCGTCGCCAGCAGATCAAGCAGCAGCAACTCCAGAAGCAGCAAGACAAGGACTTGCACAAGGTGCAGGTCTGGAGGCGCTGGCCATCGCAGCAGGGCCATGTTCCTGCGGTTGCGGCCCAGTACATCTCAGACAAGTGCGAGGAGGCAGAAGAGGCTGGCATGAGGGGAAATCTCGTTGTGACGTTGTACATGGACCTTCTGTGCCATCACCTGGTGCAGCGCGCAGCAGACACCAATGCCCTGTCTCAGGTTGTCACCGCCGCCTACTGCGCCGTGCGCAACCTGTGCAGCCGCTACTCCGACTGCCTTTGTCCCGAGGACCACAAGGAGGTACTCCGTGCACTCAGCCAAACAGGGCTACACCCCATGGCAGTGCGTTTGGCGGATCTCTGGCAGCTGCCGGTACCCGCAATGGACACAGCAGCCGCACGACGCGGCGCCCTCGACGGGAGCAATCAGCTCCCGCCAAGTTGGTTCCAGTTGCGCTACCTCGGCCCACTGTTGCAGCGTCCTGTGCCCAATGCAGTGAAGATCACGGTCGGCAGCCACACCTTCAAGCCTGACAACTGGCAACTGCGCATGATTGACGCCGTCGACCACAAGCAGTCTCTCCTGGCTGTGGCGCCAACATCATCTGGAAAGACCTTCATCTCCTACTACTGCATTGAGCGCATCCTGCAGCACAACAAGAACAAGCCGAAACAGATGCACCACCGCGTGGTCTTTGTCATGCCCACCAGGGCATTAGTCAACCAGACATGCGCCGGAATATACAGCAAATACGGCCAGGAGTACGGGGAAAAATGCTTTGCAGTCTGGCACCGCGACCAGCGGGACGCTAATATCGACAGCGCTTCCATCCTCGTAACCGTCCCGGCCATGTTGGAGATCAAGCTGACATCAAGCGAGCAAAGCTGCCGGAAATGGGTCCAGAGCTTGAAGTATGCCATCGTTGACGAGGTTCACTCCATCGGGGAGGAGCAACAGGGAGCCACGTGGGAGCGCATGCTGGCCCTGCTGCCCTGCCCTGCTGTGTGCCTCAGCGCAACCGTCGGCAACGTGCCTGTGCTCCAAAACTGGCTGCAGCTCGTCGAGACCAACAAGGCGGCTGCGGGACGCGGATCTGGGGAACTCGTCCTAGTTGAGCACAAAGAGCGTTGGAACGACCTGCGTATGAAGGCCTTTCTGCCAAAAGCTCCCCGTGTGCAGGCAGGGGTCTCCTTTGAGCCTGGAGACGCCGAGTGGTGCCTGGGGCAGGACCCCCCGAGCAAGCGCACGCGGAGCATGGTAGACATCCACCCCGTCAGCTTGCTGGCAACCGCCACGGGGTCGTCAATCCTGCGGGCTAACGTCCACCAGCGCGAGCCTTCTCTGTCACCCGGGGAGGCGCTGCAGTTGTATGATTGCATGAGGCGGCACCTGGGGTCCAACATGCCCGTCGAGAGCCCCGAGGAGCGGTGGGGTGATGTCGTCTTCATTGATCAGGCCTCGGCGTGCGCATGGGGACGACAGCTGACCGCTCACCTGGATGACATCCGCATGGCGGGAAATGGCGATGGCTGCGTGCTGGACATCGCTGCGGATCTGTTGGCGCCTGTGCGGAGTGCGTACGAGCAGATGGAGGCGACCCTGCAGGCGCATCCCGTGCCTACAGAGTCGGAGTCGTCAGCTGCCAACGAGAGCATCGAGCATGGGCAGTCGATCCCGAGGGGGTACTCGACGACCAGGTCCTTTGTGCGCAACAACTTCTTCGACATGCTGTTGGAGCTGGACGCGGAGGACATGCTGCCAGCAATTGCTTTCTGCATGAGCCGCAGAGGCTGTGTTGAGCTTGCTCTGGACACCGCTGCCCGCCTCGAAACCACGGCTCCGGACACGACAAAGGCGGTGGTGGCACTGGAGGCAGAGATCAAGGATATGAGGACGCAACTCGATGGCCTCCGCAGCAGCTCTCGGCATACAGATGCTCAACGCGTGGCTGACCTCGAGGAGGCGATCCAGAGACGGCAGGCCAGGCTTGCCAAGCTCAGGGACAACCCCCGTTTTTCGTTTGCTGGTATGTACCGCTGCAACCTTATGAGCGGCTTCGTGTGTGTGACAGCGCGTATACTATATACTGTATCTACACGTTTTATGTGTGCCCGCATGTATATTTCCGCTGCTGTTTGTTAATCTGGGATCGGCGTCTGATGCTTTGGGCGTTGCCACGCAGGGTTGAAGGTCAACACCTCCTCCAACACGCAGTACTTCATGGAGCGACTGGAGCACGACTCGCAGTTTGCGAAGCATCCGTACAAGGACAAGCTGATGCGCGCTCTTGAACTGGGGATTGGGGTGCATCACGGCGGCATGGGCAAGCGCTACAGGTAAGGTTGTCCCTCGTGGTGCATCCCGGTGGACTGAGAAACAGGGCATGGCAAAGCGGATGAGGGGCAAGGGGTGTCTGGTTGTTCTAGCACTTTGCTTGTGGTGAGGGATGCAGTGTTTTTTCACCATGATGCTCACCCCCCACCCCCCCCCCCCCCCAAATCACCAAAATCTCATGCCCTTCTCCTCGCAGGCAGGCGGTGGAGGCCCTTTTCCGGCATGGCAAGGTCCGGGTGTGCATTGCCACTGGCACGCTTGCCATGGGCATCAACATGCCGGCACGCACCGTGTGCTTTGCTGGGGATTTTCCCATGATCAACAGCATGCTGTTCCGCCAGTTTTCCGGTCGCGCCGGCCGCCGCGGGTATGACGATGTTGGCAACGTGGTGTTCTTGGGCGTGGACATGAACCGCGCTGCTTCCCTGGTATGCAACCAGCTCACCGGGGTGTTTGGCAACTTTGCTGTGAACACGACGACCGCATCTCGCTTGGCAACGCTCTTTGCCAAGACGGACGAGACGGAGCACCGTCTTCTGGCACAGAGTGTCAAGTCGCTGCTGGTCAACCCTCTGGCTGCGTCTGCAGGCAACACCTCTCTCCATAACATGATGCTCCATCACTTCCTGTTCAGCAACCAGCTGCTACTCTCCCGGGGCGTCTTGCGTCTCAACTCAGGCAACCGTAGCCTAGAGCCTGTGGCGCCCCTGAGCGCTCTGGTAGAGAGGCTGTACTACCATGAGCCGAGCAACCTCACCCTCATCGACCTTTGTCAGACACAGGTGCTGCCGCGCTATATCGCCAGCAACCCGAGTTTGCACAACGACTTCGACGCCGCGGTCGCCATCCTAGAGGTGCTTGCACACCTCTTCAACCCCATCCCAATGCCACGGTGGAGTATGGGCGACAATGCGGGACCGCAGTATGTGCTCCCAGACCTCCCAGAGGAGATCCAGCATGTCATCCGCATGTGCAGCCGCCAGACATTGGACGTCCTGCTGCACTACCTGGCGGGGTTTGTGGGCGCGTCCGCTCCGGTGCCCCCGCGCCTGGCGTACTCCGGCGTGCAGCTGCCCGCGTGGAGCGCCCCCATTGACGGGCGCCGCGCCGCCCTTCAAGATCTGTTGAAGTCGATGGGCGTGCTGATCGAATACAGCATCCGCAGCCCGTTTGTCGCCCTCATGGGGCATGGGGATGACTTTAAGGACCCCTCCGAGCTTGTGGGTACCATGTCTGAGGCGCTGCAGGTGCGTGGCAGCCCAACACCATGCAAACACCCCCCAGCTGTTTGCAACTCCACAATTCTCAACGCAACATGCTCATCCAGTTCACGTGTTAGCCCACTGGGGACTGTCACTTGTCCGCTGACTTTAGGGAAATCTGCACGTGATTGCGCATGTTTGAATGCACGTGTGTCACAGCTGACTGTCAAAGCATCTTGCGCTGCAGATTGATGCCGCGGCGCTTCCATTTTTCCCCCTTGATGGCAACCCTCGCAGCAAGTACCTGGTGGACTTTTTCAAGCGCGGCGGAGCGGCATACCGATCCATGGTCCGTGACTCCGGGATTCGGGATGACACCCTCTACCGCAGCCTCCAGGATACCAGCCTCTGCCTCTCCGCGATCAGGGAGTGCCTGCGGGCCCCTGAGGACGGCGGCACAGCCTTCAGCAGGGGCTTGGACCTTCTTGCCACGCGGTTCAAGGAGGAGCTCCGCAAGGTGGCGGTCATGTAGCTCCGCTTGGGGATGATTAATATATGATTAGAGGATGTCAGTTGGCAATTGATGCCATGAGCACAAAATATGCACCGGAGCAATGCCACATTTCCAAAAGGGTTCTGGGTAGATGACACGCCAAAGCAATGTGGCGTCCTAGAGATGCGCCTCCCCATCATGTTGTGCTCTTTTCACCAGGACGCTAGCCCCGCTGGGTTTGGCACCCGCTCATTCCTGTCTGGTTTCGTTGCGCTAGAGTACGTTTCTCATGGCCTTGTCGGTCCGTAATTACTTATGACTGAATATGCATGTTGTTTACTTGCCCACTCTTTACGGCGAATATATACTGGAATGATATAACAGAAATTCTATGTAAGTTCATATTATATTGAAGGATTGTATTTTTTCGCGCAATCTCGACAATATTATTATTTATTTCGTTGGTTTCGAAGATGTCGAGGCAGGGATAATAAATGCATGTACACTATCGCAGGTTCTTTATCTATGACTAATAACTATCGAAGTTCTTAGTCAGCCCGGAAGAGGTCGTGTCTCTCTACCTCAGGAACTCATATTGATATTTGTGCTGTTACTACATTCCCGATTTCCGCGACTGTACCGTCAAAACCGTAGCGGCGCCAACCGCCCCCCCCCAGCAGCGCCACACACAACATTGCGCGGTTACCACCCACAGCCACGAGTTCGCTCACAGCCCTATCAGCCATCTTCGCCGGGAACCTGCCGGCCGCACGCGCAGCGTGGCGCTCTCGTTCGCCCCGACCGCTTCGTCGCTGCGCTGTGTCGAGCCGCCGTGCCGGAGCCCGTCGGCGATATGGCGACCTCCAGCAAGTTTGTGATTGGCGTCGACTCGGGGACGGAGAGTGCGTGGGTCCCATTCAGCCTGCCGGCGGGGGAGGGGGGGGGGGGGGGGGGGGCAGTGTGGGCGGGACGGGGCTGGGATTTGATGGCTGGCTGCTGGAGGCATGGTCGTCAGCGAGGCTGACAGGGCGTGCTGATGGCGAGGCATGCTCTAAAGCCAGCGCACACACCCTGTGGCTACCGTGCCGCCAGGCCTGCGCGCTGGCGTGTTCGACCTGACAGGACGGCCACTGGCGTTTGCCGCCACGCCGTACCCGACGCAATACCCTCGACCTGGCTGGGCGGAGCAGCGGCCGCAAGACTGGTGGCAGGTAGGCCGGCGTGGCTGCGGTGTGTGGGTTCGGCCCACACCGGAGTGGATGTGCATGCAGCAGTCAATAGGCCGCTGCCCACAGCTTGTCTGGAAACCCCGCTCGCCGAGCCAAATTATCCTGGATGACGGCCCACTTACTTTATTATCTCCAGGATTGGGTCCCCCGCTCTCTTGTATTGGGTCTTCATCCTGGAGGAATGCAAAGCGGTTTCCTGCCGGCGCACCTCTTACTGCCAACCCTGGCGTCCAACCAGGCCCGGCCGCCCGGGCATGCTTCCTCTCGCTAACCCCGACGCCACCTGTGCTCCGCTAGGCGCTGGGCAGCTCGGTCAAGCAGGCGATTGCCAAGGCGGGCGTGGCCATTGATGACATCGCAGCCCTGTGCCTGGACACCACCTGCTGCACGGTCGTGGCGCTGGGGGCAGGTAACTATCCGCACCGTTCACAGACCAACGTTCATCTTGGTCCCCTCAGCTTCCCCCGGCTTGCCCCGCTTAAATAGCTCCAGGCGGAACGGGCTGACAGCACCGCCTTGCACAGACGGGGAGGCGCTGCGCCCCGCGCTGCTGTGGATGGACATGCGCAGTGCGGAGCAGACCAAGCAGGTGCTCGCCACGGGCGACGCCGCGCTGCAGGTGCGAGCGGGGAGGGCAGAGCGCGCCGTGCGCCGTCACTGCTTGCGATGGCGGGCACCTGCTGCGGCCTGGGTCGGCGGAGTAAGTGGTGGAGGAGGGGGGAGAACGAGGCGGCAATGCAAGAGAGGGGAGGGTCCATTGCATGACGTGCAGGTCGCTACAGGGCATCACAAGTGGGGTCACGCCCCTGGCGGGGATGCAATTCACAGCGTGGTTGGTTGTCCACCAGGTCAACTCGGCAGGTGGCGGCCCAGTGTCGGCCGAGTGGATGGTACCCAAGGCGCTGTGGATCCGGCAGAATGAGCCGCACATCTTCGACGCAGCCGCCCACATCTGCGAGGCGCAGGTCCGGCGGGAGGGGTGATTCCCCGATGCAACCCCCGCCCCCCCCCGGGCCCCGCTCCTCAGCACCGCCGCCGCTGTTGCCGCTGCCTAGGACTACATGAACTTTCACCTGACGGGGCGCATGACGGCGTCCCTGAACAACGTGTCGGTGCGCTGGCACTACGACACGGCCCGCGGCTGGCCCACCTCGCTGCTGGCGGCGCTGGACCTGCAGGAGCTTCTGGTCAAGTGGCCGCAGGTGAGGCTGCGCGGCGGTATGGAGGGCGGCGGCCGCATGCAGCATAGCACCCCTCCCCCCCCTCCTGTCCCAACACGATGGGGGCAAGCAAACTTCCTACGCCAACAGCGCTCACTCCACTACAGGTGCCGACTTGGTAGTAAGGGACGTCACTGCGAGTAAGAACCTGCCCTACCTGCCAGAGGTCAGGTGCAGATGAATCTGCAGCGGGAACTACGGCAAATGTCCCTATAGGTTGCGTGCAGGCCCAGTTGAGGCTTATTATACGGGTTCTGGTAGGCGAGGTGGCACCCGAAGTCCATTGCCCTTACAACAGCCATCCAATCCCCTCTGAAGCCGCCGGATCGAAACAACAAGTGGAGCGGCAGGTGGCTCGTGGCTGGCTGGCTGTATCTGCCAGCAATGGAACACAGATTAGCGGCATATGGCTGGTTGAGGGGGGAAGGGGGGGGGGGGGGGGGCATGTTATGCCCGTCCCTCAGTGCGGAGTGGCATTTGGAGAGGCCACCAATCGGGCCGCATAAGCACATCCTCTACCTTGCTCCCACCAACCCCAACATGACATCGATCTCTAGCCCCCTGCGGCGTCTCCTGATGGGCGGCAAAGTGCCGACTCCAGACAATTGCGTTAGCGGCACTGTACTCGATGAGCTCTGTCGCCACATTGCGCATGTGGACAGCCACCGGCCATCTCTGCGCAGTTGTCCTCCCTCACCACCCGCCGCTCGTGCTAGCCAGTACACACCATTACACACACGGTGTTGTAGGCCGGCCTGCTGCCCCGAAAGTCATGATTCCGAATGGCAAAACGATCCACGCGCCGCAGGAGATTGTGGCGCCCGGGGAGGAGGTGGGCAAGCTGACGCCAGCGGCGGCGGAGCACCTTGGCCTGCCAGCCGGCCTGACTGTTGCGCAAGGTATCCCCGCACCCCCTTCCCCTTCATCCCCCCCCCCCCCCCCCCCTCCCTGCCGGACAGGTATGGGCAGAGACGGGTGACGGGGCAGCAGGATGGGCATGAGACGCAGCCGTGTTGTCCGGCGACCTCGCCACCATGAGGGCCGAGAGGCATTGCCTGGTTACAATCCGCTGAGGCAGGTGGTACGGCCTGGTGCAGGCGGAGCGGATGCGTTCATCGGGATGGTGGGCCTGGGGGTGCTCAACGACGGAGGTAGTACCCACGCCGTAGTCCCCGCCCCACCCCTTCCTGCTCCACCCTCCTTTCCCCAATTCCCTTCCCAGCTCGACAAGCATGAGCGGCACGAATGCGGCAGGTTGATGCGCGAATGATTGTCCCCACTGAACGCCAAACAAGCCAGGTTCTGCCTGCCGCACAAGGCGCGCAGGGGGGGCGGTGTTATCGCTGCCGATACACATGGCGGGGTGGGCCCATCCTCTGCGGGGTTGATCTTGCCCCGCTGGAGTCTCACGTCCCGCGCCGCCCTGCCCTGGTTCCCCCGGCTCGGCAGATCTGGCGCTGCTCACCGGCTCCTCGCACCTGCACCTCGGCATGACCAGCAAGACTTTCCATGGGAAGGGCATCTGGGGCACCTACCAGGCACGTCCTTCGCCCGCCTCCTCCAACTATATAGCCCCCAGCCAGTTAGCCCCCGTGTCTCACTCTATCCACCCTCGCCAGGATCATCCGAGCGGCAAATGCGTATAGCGATCGACCCCATAGGGAAACTGGCGACAGTTAGCAAATGGAAGGGATCCCAGGGCAAGCGTGATTGAATGGAAGAGGCCGGCAGCGGTGTGCTCATGCCCAACCTGGAGGTAGAGTCGTCCTAACGTGGCGACGCAGAAGGCCTCACTCGGCCTGCCTACACCTCCCCTTTTTTGCTGCGCGTGGCAGAACGCGCTGGTGAAGGGGCTCAACATCGTGGAGGGCGGGCAGACCTCCACCGGCAGCGTCGTCAACTGGTTCCGGCAGCTCATCAAGGAAGACGGCTACGAGGAGCTCAATGCCCTGGCAGAGGCGGTTCCAGCGGGGTGCGAGGGCCTCGTGGCGCTTGACCACTTCCAGGTGCCCTCCCTCTCACCCGCGCGTCAACCTCCAGCGCCGCCATACGCTTTCCCTTCCTCCATGGTCTTTCATATCTGCAAGCACGGATTTTCCATCACGAAGCGACATGGACTAGCATTGGGCGCTCAGCGCTAGATTTGAGAGTCAAAGTTCTGAGAACCTAGGGTCATGATCCTCTCTGAATCGTGCCAAAAGTCCACCGCAAGCGTAACAGCGCTTTTTGCTTGATGACTACAACGGAGCGCCGCCTACCCAGGGGTTTCCGTAACTGGATTGCTGCCTAAACGGCCGTTGTACAGACGCTGCAAGGGTTTCACTGGTGCCAGTCCTGTCCCGGGGGCGAAAAAAAAACAGCTCAAATATTTGGAATTATTTATCTCCCCTCACTCACTCCTCTGGCGTCTGTCCAAGACACTGAGCTGTGGCTTGTGTCCTCCCACCACGTAATTATTTGGGCCGGGCCCAGGGCAACCGCACACCCCACACGGACCCCGCCTCGCGCGGCGCGTTGGTCGGGCTGACGCTGAGGCACGGCAAGGGCCACATCTTCCGGGCCATCATGGAGTCCGTCGCGTGCGGGACCGCGCTAATCCTGGAGGCGCAGGCCGCGGCCGGCTACGCGCCCACCTCTATCACCATCGCCGGCGGCGTCACCCGCTCGCTGCTCTGGCTGCAGATCCACGCCGACGTCTGCAACCTCCCGCTCCGCCTCACCAAGTGGGGCCCCCACCAAGCTTTCCTGCCATGGTTGCCCTCTTATTGATGGCGCAGGGTATGCTGGAATTAGGATGCGCCGCGTCACCTTTGCACGTCTCTGTCTTGCCATATGCACCGTCATCACCATCGTCACCGATGATAACTTTCCACATTCATCATAGGCCAATGTCATCGCCAACCCTGTCTAGGCGCTGCACATAGAATTGTCACTTTTTTTGGGAGGGGGGGGGGGGGGGAGGGGGGATATGATCAATGCTCCGAAACCACTTGTATAATGTTGCCCGCGTGCCTGCTGCCCTGATTCCATCATTGATACCAAAGGAAGAAAGGTTCCGCCAGGCTGATGCTCCGAAACCATCACTCTATTTTGCAGAGTGCCCGACGCCCCAGCGCTGGGGTCGGCCATCCTGGCTGCGGTGGCGGCTGGTCTCTTCCCCGACGTGCGCGCCGCCGCGGACGCCATGGTGGCTGTGGACCGCGAGGTGCTGCCGGATGCATCGCGCCACGCGGAGTACGCGGCGGTCCTGGCAAACTACCGCGCGCTCTACCCTGCGCTCGCACCCATCTTCCATGCCGGCCTCCCTCAGACGCCCTCTGCCAACTCTCTGGAAACACAGCCCTCGCGTCAACGGTGCGCATCTGCCAGTTGACTTGCTCGTACCATCCCTGCCGTTGCCGCCGTAGTTTGCAGAGATGGTTGCCATCTCTCTGCGTGAACATGTGTGTGCGTGTGTGTGCGTCTATGTGCTTAGCCACTATCGCGCGCTTTTTTGCGTGTGAAGCTAATGTTAGCAACGGCAGCCCCCATTCTCATGACGTTGTGACACTGACAATGCACCGTGCAGGGTTGAATGACATCCTTACTACGGTGTTGCCTTACTTACAATCGGGAGAGGAGGCAAACTTGTTGAGTTGGGTGGTGCAGAGGTTGGCTCCTGTTATTGCCTGGCGAGAGCGCAATGCGCACGTCCGGTCCACGTGTCGAGTGATGTCTGATGCACACTTCGAAAGTAATTGGTTTCGGAGCGTAGGCAGCGTTTTGTTGATGTGGTGGCCGATGCCTGCAGCGCTTGCAACACTTGTACATTTCTAACTTAGTGCCTCCCACCCTCAACTGCCTCCATGCCTGGGCCACACGCTCCGCCGCAACGTCAAGTGACGCTCTGCGCACAGCAAGCGCCGCACTTCGCCGCGTTCACCATTGCCAGCTGCCCCGCCCCCTCTACAACCTCCATCCGCAGGCCGGACGTGCGCGCGCCGCTCATCTCTGCCTCCATCCTGTCGGCGGACTTCAACACGCTGCTGGCGGACTGCGAGGGCGTGCTGGCGGCGGGCTCAGACTGGATTCACGTGGACGTCTGCGACGGCGACTTTGTGGACAACCTCACTTTTGGTAATGCCGTTCCTGCACACCACGACGAGAAGAGTGGTGGTGGTGGGGGTGGTGGTGGGGGGTGCTCGACACCTGCACACACGACATCAGGTGGTTACTCCATGGGAAGCATGTGCCGATGCGATGTGTGGGTGTTGTCATTGTGCGGCAGGCGCTACTTGTTTTGGCACTGATGAGACGCCGGATATCACCATGCGACACACTCTCAGGTGTCATCGGTACCATTATCTTGTCCTTACAGGGTAGGTCTCAACAAAACAGGCTCAAAGGAGTTATAACGTAGGACCAATGTGCCACAACTCGTGTACTCAGAAACGACAGCGGCGCTTTCGCAGTCGCCCAGGCGCCTGTAGACCGGCATCTGTCTCAGAATCAGCCGGGAGCAGGCATGAGGGCGCTGTTGGGTAGAACATAGCTCAGGGTTCACAGGTAGCTCGGGCTCATCCGGGCATGGGCATGTTATAGGCTTCCTCACCAACCGGTGTGGCGGGTCAAGGAGTGAACATGGCGTTGCGCCACTTTCACGCAGCCAACGGATTTGATAATATTGGCATGTCCAAGCGACTATAAGCATGGTCAAGCGAAAATGAATAATAGAAGAACAATCACCGATTCACAATAACGAAGTATCTGTTCTTGGCGACCTCGCTCCAACCTCTGGCAGTCTCCTCTCGCTGAAGAGATCCCTCCTACTGAGAGTGCCACTAGATACCGAATTTCTGCATGTTTGTATGCATTCATTCGGTTTATATTTGTTCCATATTTGTTTCTCGGCCATTTAGCCGCCGCCGCCAAAAGCCGAGGCATCGATTCTAGATATCGACCTTTTGCGATTGGATAACGCTCGGTTCCCGTTAGTTTTGACAATTCAGTAGTCACCAACCGTGCTTGCTCAGCTCTAAGAAGCGAGTCATTGCACCTCTTCTGTATCATATTCGCGGAAGGTTCTCTCTCTACTCGCTATAAACTAGGAGTACGGAATATCACCTGCTACCCAATATCTGGCACCTTTAATGTTGCTCAGATTTTAAATTCGTTTGCTGTGCAACCGGGCGGCGGATGACAGGGTCGCGCTCATGTGTCCTCCTTGATTTGCGTGACGTCCTGCGTGCCAAGCTGTCCCCCAAGCTGTCCCCCTCCCCTCCCCTGATGTACCGCGCAGGCGACCCGGTCGTGAAGTGCCTCCGCCGCGGCTTCGCCGCCTTTCTGGACTGCCACTTCGCGGTGAACAACCCCGGCAAGTACGTGGCGCGCACCGCCGCAGCGGGCGGCGACATGTTCACCTTCCACATCGAGGCGGTGGACGGCGTGGCGGGCGCCGCGGCGGTGGCGGCGGAGGTGCGGCGCATGGGCATGCTGGTGGGGCTGGCCGTCAAGCCGGACACGGGGCTGGAGGAGGTGCTGCCGCTGCTGGACCAGGTGCGGCCGCGGAGGGGCACCGGAATGCGGTGCCACTGCGTGCGCATAATTGCCCCTTGCGAATTGGCGCGGTTCATTTATGCATCTGCAGTGCTCGATCATCGGCCTGATTTAACATTGGGGACAGAGCTACGCTGGATGGTATTGTAGGAGTCACGCATTAATTAAATGGTTTCGGAGCATCATGGACACTGTTTTTCTTGGCATCCCACCATCAAGAGACACAGAGGTGCATTGAGTAGGAGGCTTACCGGCATGCTATTGAGCATGAAACTCTAAGGCGCCCAATTAATGCACCTGTAGCTCCAGGGGGGTCTCCCTGGGCCCGGTATAACTGCTATGCGCCTGGCGTGCGCTCTGTGCAGGGCGTCATTGACGTGGTCAACGCGATGACGGTCAACCCAGGTACGCTGGAGGGCGTTGCGCCCCCGGCAGCTTTTCCTCCCTCTGCTCCTGCGCCTCCGGCCCCGACATGTGCTGCTCATGAGGTGCGGCTCGGTGTGTTTACCCAGGCTTCGGGGGCCAGGCGTTCCGGGAGGACGTGCTGGAGAAGGTGCGGATTCTGCGGGCAAGGTACCCCCAGCTGGGGATCCAGGTGCGATGCTCCTCCCAACCCCGGTTGCCCCCCCTTCCCCCCCTCCCCCACCTCGCAATGTGGTACCCGGGTCTCTAACGGTGTTCGCTAGCTGGGCAGTGGGTTACCGATGGGCATGATGCTGGCGGTCGCCGCCCTGCGCGTATGCATAGGTGGATGGCGGCATCAACGCCTCGACCATTGGCGGCGCAGTGGCGGCCGGCGCCAACATCATCGTCGCGGGCAGCTACATCTTCGGGGCCGCAAGGCCGGAGGAGCCGATCGGCGTCATCCGGAAGGCGCTGCAGCAGGCGGAGCGGTAGAGACACGTGCGCTGTGGTGAGAAACTTGGTCGAGTGGGAAGGCGAGCGGGGCCTCCTGATATGTGGGACACAGAATTGATTTCAAAGCTGTCTTCCCGACACGTGTGGACTACATGCTCGACGTGCGCAGTGGCTCGCCTTGGCCACTCCAGTGCGAGACCACTCGCCCCATTAATTAATATGCAAGATTCCCCTCCTAGCGCTGAATATCTTACTATCCAGGAATAAACACCAGCGAGTCTGTGCCTCGTCATGAGTGCGAGTGGTTCATATCATTGGGTCGACTTTTTTAGATGGCCGCGCTGAAGCTCAGGGTGGCCATATCACAGCCCCCCCCCCCCCCCCCCCCAACCTGCCCCCTCACTACCATTCTTTCCCGGCCTGTGTTCCGCAGGCACCGTACCGTGCGATCTTCCTCGCGGCAAGTTACATCTGACCTAATCTTCCCGCAGGGTGGGAAGCAACCCAGAATTGTGGGTGGCTGCACGTGCAAGAGATATAAGGAGCGTCCCTGAATACGATGGTCTCCTGCCTGTCAGACCATGCAAGACCATTCAATGTGAGGCAGGACAACCGGAGATTTGAGTGGTTGGCGCGCGAGAGAGAGTTAGGGCAAAGATTGCATGATGCCATAAGGACGAGGCTCCGAGAATGATTTGGGAAAGTGGGGCCAGCAAAGGGGGTGTGAGATATTCACAGGTGATCCATGCATGCGGTGTGCGCAGTACCAGCAAGGTGCGCAGTGGCTTGCTCACCCGGCACGCGCATGTCGGAAACCGTCGCTTTTTACTCACTTGGGTGGTACGGATGGTGCTTGTCAGCGAACTTTCACTGCCGAACTCCGCGCGGCGCCGCTCCCTGTACTAGGGAAAGGTGGTGATGACGCTGAGGAGACACATCAAACGCCCCACCCAGTCCCGGCCCGCGGGTTCAGCCATCAACACACGTTGTACAGTACGTGGTGATGATTGATGCCCTCACGCCACCTATACTGCGCACACACGGGTACCTTTTGCAGTTATGTGTATCACAATTGATGTAGTAGATAATTAGGCCACTCTGTGTCCCGCTGACCCTCCAGCCACCCGCCTCCGTATGGCTCAACATGTGCGTTTCATCGCACATGTCGTAGGCATCTATCTATCTGCGCGCGCTTTCTGTGTAAGATACTGTGTGTGTGTGTGTGTGTGCGTGTGTGAGAGATAGAGGGAGTCGCTAGTTGGTTGATGCTCAGTATGTCCTGATTCGGTACATAGCTGCAGTGTAGTGCACAATACCGAAATGGTAAAAAGTATCACTTCCGCTGTTTTCAACACTAACAGCATCAAGCACCCCCAATGACTGCATGCACAGCGCCTTCCTGCCCTGTTGGCCGTAGAGAGGCCAGGTGCTTGCTCCGTCACCCTTGTTCACTTGTGCAAAATGCTCATCGTAATTGGGCTGGAAATTCATGAACTCCAAGACCACAGGCGTAAGCGGCCTGAGAACTGCTGCGCCCCTGGCCCTGGCTGGCTTCAACAGGTAGACAGCGGCGCGCTCCTAAATGTACTAGGTGAAGTTGGCATTCAAAAAATGATGGTGGTTAATATTGACAGGGTGTGCAGGGAGCGTACGGTTTTTATATATGCAGAATGCTCAGTAAAACAACTACGAAATATAAGCGATACAGTACCGTTATTGATACCATATCATCGCGCAATAATCCAGAAATATGCCGTGTATTGAAAGATTATATACCCACCTCACTACCTGTTACGACACCTACCTGCCCATACATGTTTCGGAGTTCGGACGTGCCCCTACTAACGCTCCCACGTAAGCAGGTTTCCCTGGCGTCACACACTAAGAGGGCTCAGAATATACGGTACCAGTCGGTAAGAATTGTGTGCAGTGAAATTGGCGACGGCGAAGGCGCAGAGGCTGCGCAGCGCTAGGAGTTGCCTGTGCTTGAGGTAGTGTCGATGCTTTACCTGTAGCTGATGGGTGCAGCCGCGCATCACATGTCTTCGCGCGCGCCAGTCGGTGGCGGCGGGCAAAAGCATGACCGTTGCAAGCATTATAAATTACCGGTATCCTATATGTACGGGTTTGAAACACGCGTAGTATATTCTGAAAACGTTCCTACGTAAGGATTACGTGCCGATGGGAGGAAACGACCCGTACATGTTCCTCCGTGTGTACTACCTTGGACTAGTTGTAGCGACAACTGGTACCTTGCTGCTGCCTACCCGTACTCCTTACATCGCCTGTAGCACAAATATCGAGTATTGCTATGCTGTAGCGACTATGATAAAGTACGACTCGCCGAGAATTTGACTTAACTAATACCGTACGAAACATATACCTTTCCGCTGTTTGTAAAACATGCGGGTAAAAGCAGAAATGCAGTAGGAACTACCGCGACTACCGTCCGCATTCGTTTTCTGATGATTACGAGCAGCACAAAAGGATTATCAATAGTCGCTATACGTGCTGCGCGTACACCAAATCATGGCGACACAAGCATACAATACTTTGTAGTCGCCAACCTGTTATTCCCCGGGCCCAATTCGCCTCAACAGGTTGTACGGGATAGTCACATGACGTCCCGCCCCGCGCTCCACTCTCCGCGCCGCTCCCGGCGGCCCCACTGGAGCCATGGCCATGGCATTCGAGCCCTGAGAGCGAGCCACAAACGGTACCCTACGCGTCACTGGGCTTCGTCTGCCGCTGGAAGCTAACGCTGAGTTATTGCCCCCCTCGGGGCATTTTTTTTGCACGCCACGGAATCTGCTGACACAGTCGTCCGGGTGAACGAACGCTGATCGGACCTCGTCGAGAGGAAACATCCATCGGCCGGTACCCGATACTCCGGCGTTGAGCGCGGTACGCTGCCGAGCGGAGATTACGTCACTCTCCCACGCTTGCGCATAGAAAATCGGCCGAGGCGATCATATTTGCATAGCTAGAACATGAGCACGGGCTAGCGACTGACATATTGTGGGCACATGCTGCTTTGGTTGAAGGACGGCGGCCCTCCGGCGCCGCCGGGGTCTGAGTCGAGAGCCGACGAGGGGGCGTCTTGGTGCCGGGCGGAACACCGCGAAAAAATGACAGCCTCGCCCGCGGAAACGTCGCGCGGTGCGATGGCCTCAAGCTGTCGACAGCGAGGCCCGCCTGTAATGGCGGTGCTGCTGCTCTTCGCATTGCTTGCAGGTGAGCGCCTGCCCCTCCGCGTCGCGCGTGCAGGTTCGCCTCTGGCAGCTGCCGGCTGCAGACGACGTGCCAGAATATTTTTATCATACCCAACATATGGCTTACAGGGCGTCAAGCGCTCTGCCTTCTTGAGCCCCAGCAGCGTACCCCTTTGTCTGCTCAGTCAGAGCCGCACATGCCTCTGCTTGCAGTAGTTTAACGTGCTTGGGTAGTCGGTGGTGCTAGTTATTTAGCCCCCGGCGAGCGGGATTCTCGGCGGTGTACCTGGTATAACCTGCGTGCTTTCCTATCAGGGGCTCGGTAGTATCCTATGTCTGCAGTTCCGGTCTCCCGTATCGATGATCCTGGGCGCTGCGCGGGGCAGCAGTCGTACGTGATAGCGCCGAGGTGCGGCGTGGCGGGGCGGGCCTGCGGTGCGCATGCGGGATGGCTGTGTGTGCTAACGCGCTGTGTTTCGTGTGGCTGCCCCGCTCGCGCTATACTGTCGGGTAGGCGGCGCCTCTGCCTTAGCGATGAGCGCGATCGAGGGACCCATTCGCGACTTCCGTCTGGAGACGGTGTCGCACTCGGACTGCGACCGCGTGACGTTCCAGGTAATTTTGCATGAGCTGCAGGAAGAGGCGGCGTTGTGGGCCGGTGAGCCCGCCGAGACGGAAGCGCTCAAGGCGCGCGCGGCCGCGGCGGTGGCGAGCCTGGTCTCCATGTCCGAGCCCGGGACGGACATGCACGACTTTGAGGTGGACGTGTCGCTGCTGGACGATAGCAGCGACGGCAAGCTGCTGCTCGACGTCAATGTCGACTTTGCGGAGACCCGCGTCGGCGGCAGCTTCGCCGCGGGGCTGCGATACAGCCGCGCCCAGGCGGTCGAGGTGCTCCGGGGCCGAGTGGCGCCGCGCCTGGAACTCGGAAGCCCCGAGTGCAAGTACATGGCACCAGAGACGGATCCCCTCGAAGTCGCCCTTTTTACCGGCGAGCTGTCCCAGCAACAGCTCGACGTGGTCCTCTTCACCGCGTCCCTCTTCCGCCGTTCCGACGTCAAAGATGAGAAGGCTCTCGTTGAGCGCTACGCTGTGGCGCTTCGGCAGCTGTTCATTGCGCTGGGCATGCACAACCAGCCCCAGGTCGCGGTGAGTTTCCTCTTTCCCCACAAGGGATTGCATACGTAGTGCGCATAGGATGGCCCCGCTTACACCACAACTTTCATATAGAGGGCTGAGAATGGGCGGGGCGGGAAGGGGGAGGGGGATTCCCTAGCCGTTATTCAGCGTGTCCAGGGTGTGTGGCCAAGCTTGTGATGATCAGACATCAGCGTCCGCGCACGATCCCTTTGAATTTGACATCGGCGAATGGCTTACGCAGCTGTGTATGTGGTCTCATGGCTGCGAGTTTGGCTGTGTGACTTTGGGGTATGGAAGATTTATGAAATATATTGGCCTTGTGGGTGTGGAGATGCTCCTAAAATACTAGGTGTTTTTGAGTTCTTCCTCTGTCTGGGCCTGGGAGTTAAAAGATCTATCTGGAAGTTTTTGCGTAATAT
This sequence comes from Tetraselmis striata, assembly GCA_006384855.1. NCBI lineage: Eukaryota > Viridiplantae > Chlorophyta > Chlorodendrophyceae > Chlorodendrales > Chlorodendraceae > Tetraselmis > Tetraselmis striata. The sequence continues at coordinate 22,231 of VCJN01000019.1, read as the reverse complement.
GTGGCAGTTGCTGCGCCTTCCTGCTAAGCAATCATAACACAGGGCAAATGAGGCATGGATCGTTATGTCTGTGAGTCTGGCTGGGTAGGGGATGCGTGCGGGTAAGATTTGCATCAAGGCAGGTAATGGCAGAATTTAATTTTGGTAATGGGAAGGGGTCGGGCGCATCTTAATACAGGCAAAAGGGCTTTATTGTTGTTTTGGCGAGGGGGGTGCGCTCGGAGCGAGAGGGGAGGCGGGGGAGAGCGGGAGGGGATAGAGAGAGGGCGCCGGATGGGTGTGTGTGGGGGGTGGGGGGCGGGGGGGGGGGGGGGGGGGGGGGGGGAGGGGGGGGATTCCCTGGTAGAGTCGGCGACTTTTTGCACTGCGGCAAGCATAGGCCTGTTGGCTGACCAGCGGGTGGCATACAGCAAACACCATCACTGCGCTTTGGGTTTGCGGTATGTCTGCTGTCTTTGGCCCCCTGCTAACAAAGAACCCAGCTATTTATCGTCTGGGAGCCGATCCACAACACAAGAACACCACTAACATGACGTCTGGGAGCACATCACAAAAACGGCACGGATGCCCAGACTCAATGTTGCGAGACTTTGGATTAAGCCCCAGGACCCGCACACCCAATTCGGTCGTAGGTGTGACCTTTAATTGTGGATCGGCTGTTGTTGCAGGTGCAGCAGAGCAGCCGGGCGCCCGAGGTCACTCCGTTCCTGGACCTCCCGACCCGCGTGACCTTCGCCAACGACCCCAGCGGGGCGCAGCTGCTGCGCTCCGTCATCGGCCTGTGGGGCACCGCCACCGCCAACCGCGCGGCCGCCATCGGCCCGATGGCCGCCCTGGAGAGCGACTCCGTGCTGACCACCGCCGTGCGCGCCGTCACGAGCCAGGCGCACGACCTCTCCCGCGTGCGCTTCACCCTCCTGCTGCCCGAGTTTGCCGGCTCCCTGGCCACGGAGGAGGAGGAGGCCGCGCTGGGGCAGACCCTCATGAGCTTCTACCACGCCGCCCTGCCCGCCGCCAACATTGGCACGCCGTATTCGGTGGACTTGCTGTGGGCGGAGGCCGCGGCGGAGGGCGACGTCCAGGTTAGCCACTCCCCCCAACCCCCTCCGATCCCTCATGCCTTCCCTGGTGAGAACCTGCATCGGCAATTGGGAATAATAATCGCCTCAGTCGCCCATGTCTTGCATGACATGGATGCTGTCTTCTTCCATTCCATGTACATGGGCAGCACATGATACCAGAGGATTGGCGACTTTCATTGGTGCCGACTTCGATTGCAATTCATTGGCGTAGTCCCTGGTTGAGGTACTTTTGGAGCGTGTATTCAGGTCGCTGGGTACTCCAGGTGTTCCGTGCATTTACATAGCTGTGATGCTTCATGCCGCGCTCCCAAAACCCACCCGGGTGGATGGGTTGGGAAGGCCCGTCGTAGTTTTGGCACCTGGCAGCGCCTGAGCGCCTCCCCTCCGTGAATTCCTCTGCTGCGGCTCAGGTGGGCGTGGGCGTTCAGTTCCTGGACAGCCCCAACGCCGCCAACATGCTGGCGGTGAGCCTGTCGACCAACAGCAGCCTCATTGACGTGCACGCGCCGCCCAGCTTGGGCGCGCTGGGCTATCGCGACGTGTCGGGCCACCACAGCCTGTCGGTGCTGCGCTTCACGGCGCACCTGCCCGGGCAGAACATCAGCGAGCTCGCGCCGGGCGCCCTGGAGGCGTCGCGGCTGAGGTACGTGGCGGCGCTGCGGGGGCTCATGGAGGCGCTCAGCGGCGGCGTGCAGCCGGCCAGCGGCGGCGCGGCGCCGTCGGTCCGCGTCATCCACATCGGCGACACCTGCGAGCGGCTGCCGGGGCGGCGCTGCGGGTCGGCGCTGATGCTGGACACGCTGGTGGGGATGCCCGACAACGCCGCGGGGCTGCACCGCCTGTCGCGCGCCATCACCAGCCCCGAGTGGTCCGTGTACATGGCTGGCCTGGAGGGCGGCCACCTCCTGGAGGCGCTGCAGGGCGCCGAGTTCAGCCACGTGGCGGGCGGCGCGATGGCGCCGTCGGCGGGCGGGAAGCAGGCGGCCGCCGTGTGCTTCTCCACGGTCATGCTCAACCATGGCGGCCTCACCGCCGGCATCGAGCTCAAGTACAGCGAGTGGGGCAAGGGCTTCATTGAGCGGTGAGTTGACATACCCCTTTGAAGCACTGTCCCCGCCCAACGCTCCCTGCCTGGGCAACAACTCCTGGCCATGGCGACACAAGGAGGGAAGTCTGAAACATAGCTGCCGCGGGGGCCGTGCTGTCGGGGGCACTGATGGCAAGCAGAGACTCATGCTATACCCCTCCATGTCCGCGGCTGCTCAGGTACAAGGAGGCGCTGCGGAGCGCGGCGCGCGAGACGGGGCTGGGGCAGCTTGCGAGCGTGGAGGTGCTGCGCATCCAGGGCGGCGCCCACCCGGTGGTCCACACCTACGTGACGCTGCCCAGCACGGTCTCCGCGTCCCGGCTGTCAGCGACGCTGCAGCGTGGCGGCGAAAGCGCCTTGGCGGCAAAGCTGGAGCCCATCATTGGCAGCTCCCGCTTTGTGGATGTGTCTGGCACGCACATGGCGCACCAGGTGAGTGACTATATGTTGAGAGTGCATTGCTATATACTATAGCGCACTGCTTGTCTATCTTGTTAACTACTCTTTATATAACAAGAATGAATCCCTATTGCCCATTGTAAGGTGCAGTGGCTTCTTATATTCATGTCTAGAAACGGGTAGGTGCTGAAACTGCGGTACTTTGGATTGCCAGGTTCGCTTCACCGCGTTTTTAGCCGACATGGCGGAGGCTCACATCGACGGGTTTCAGGAGGAGTACGTCTCGGGGCTGAAGGCCGTGGTGGAGGACGGCGGCGCGTCAGTGGCGCCCGAGGTGACGGTGCTGCACGCCGAGCGTGCCGAGTTCGGCTGGGCCGTTGACACCGCGCTGCTCTTCCTCGACGACCGTCGCGCGGCGGACGACTTCGTGGGCGCCGCCTCCGCGCTGGTACCGCGCGCGCTGGCAACTAGCCTGGGTCGCGTCGCGGTGGTCGACCTCACGGGCAACCTGGAGGCGCAGCACATCTCCTTCAGCGCCTCGCTGCTGGACTTTCACGGGTCAGACCTGCGCGGCGCCGATTTGTTGAAGGCGGGGATTTTCTACCGGCTGCTATTTTCCCACTGGCTCGCCGACCAGCAGCCGGACGGCTTCCGCCGGGTGCTGGAGCCCCAGGTGGAGGTGCTGCACGTTGATATCAAGACTCAGCCGAGCGTCACGGCGCGCGTGGTCCTCGTCGACGACGCGCCGCTGGCCGCCGCGCTGGTCGGCTCGCTTCGACACCGCGACGACGGCCGCGAGACGCTGCGGCTTGGCACCACCCAGACGGCGGGCACGCGACGCGAGATGCGCGAGGACGACGGCAGGTTCGATGCAGGCGACTCCATCACCGATCTCGATGCAAAGTCCTCGGAGACATCCTTCTACGGGTTCTATGGCTCCGATTACAGCGAGCAGGTGGCGGAGATTGCTCGGCGCGGTGCCTCCCGCCACAGCCGCCATCACAATCACCGCCGCCGCCGCTCGACTGAACTTCGCGGTTCCGCCAATGACGATAGCAAACACTCAGAGTTCTACGGATTTAGTGGGAGTAGCGAGCAGGGCGACGACAGCTCCTCCTCCGCAAGACCACGTCGCGCCAGGCTCGTCCCCGCCAGCCCCGCCGGCATCGTCGACGGCAGCACCACCGCCAATCTGGCCTCCCGGGAACGCCCCATGGGCGATCGCCTCGACTCCGGCGCTGTCGTGTCGTCGCGCCGCACCAACATGACTGTGGACTTCACCGCCGTTCTGGAAGATAAGCGCATGTCCGACATCTCCGGTTCGGACGTCAAGACGCGCGAGCTTGTGGAGGACTTCAGAACGGCCATCCGCTCGGCGCTGCAGGTAAGCGATAAGTTCGTACTCCTTTATTCACAATGATCCTATTCGACTCGGTATAATTATGCAATTTGCTGCTTCACAAACGATGTGTTTTCCACCCACGTTGTGTTACTTCTGGGAGGATTCAAAATCGTATCTTTCCGGCGAGACCTCGCCAGAATTGCTACTCTCACCTACGTAGCGACTTCCTCGTTCCCGGCATTCGCGCTGCTGTATGTTAATTCTACTTTTGCTGGCTGTGATGACCGCGTGATACAGGACCTTGGACTGGCGCCCGACACGCCAACCACCGTGTACGTCACCGACGGCTCCGGCGAGCGGCGCCTGCTGCAGCTCACGCCCAGCGGCGAGGATGAGCCAGCCCCTGAGCTGACGGTGAAGGGCGTGTACGGCCGCTACGATGGCATTGGAGTGGACGCGCGGCTCGTCTTTGGCGGCCGCAACGCAGCAACGACCGGGCTACAGTTCATTGAGATGCTTACGACGCGGCCGCAGGCCTTTGCCCCCGCCTTCAAGGAGCTCGGCGCCGTACGCTTCCTGTTCGGCGCCGAGGCCGGCCACCGCGCCAGCCTCGACACGCCGCTCCTGGAGCCGCAGATGACGGTTGACGAGACGCCGGTCGCTGCACCGACGCCGGCGGATCCGCCCGCCCGGGCAGCGCCCTTCCCGCCGCTGACGGACATGCAGCACTGCAGGTGAGCTCCGTCCCTCACCTCCGCCTGCGTCAATGCTTCATTAATGTCTTTGTTTGCAGCCCATGATATCTGATGCGTAAATGATGCGCTCTGCCAGATTGAGTTGGGCTAAACCGAATGCTGTGTGTGCTCCCTTCGCTGTAGGCACAAGGACAAGCATGGCCAGTGCTGCGCCAGCCCGCACGCACTGGACGCGACGTTCGAGTGCTGCCGCGTGGCGGTGGACGAGTGCGGCGTGTGCGGCGGCGACAGCTCCTCCTGCGCTGTGTCCGCGGTGGTGCGCGTGCTGCTTCCCTTCAACGAACAGGTGGTGGACAAGCGATCAAGTGCGCCCTGCCGCCCGTGCAGCCCACCCCCTCCTTCGCCCTCCGCCCATGATTTACTTATACAGTACTGCAGGTCAAACTCATTATCAATGATCAGACTCTTTATATTGGTGCTATGTAGTCCGGTTTCCAAGGTTCATAACAACCATGAATTGATTTATTTACAGCATCGAGTCTTGCAAACATATTTGTAACGCACAGTAATCCATGCGCCGCTTTATCATTGTGCATAGCAGCAAGGCAGGGGGGGCTGATCGCATGGTTTTGGTTTTGCTGCTGACAGAGGAGTTTGCGTCCATGGTGACGGACTTCAAGGAGGGGCTTGGCGTGCTGTTCAGCTCGTGGGGCGTCAGCCCCACGCTGGGCATCCAGGTGGACCGCACGATGGCCGAGTTCCGCGATGTCGGCATCGCCAAGTACCGCGGCAGCGTGGAGGTGGACCTGCCATTCACCATCTACCCGCACAAGGGGCTGCCCGTGGTGCCTGGCCTGCGCGCCATGCGCACCGTGCTGATGACCGCAGCCGGGGAGCGTGCGGAGTACAAGCAGCTCGTCATGGTCGCGCTGGTGGATGTCTACAGACAAGGTAATGCTGGTGGCGCTATCATATAATATAGTGTTGCCTGACTATTAAGTAAGCACACACATCACCCATTTAACTTTAAAATTATGAAATATGTTTTTCAATCAATTGATACGTTAGTAAATTTATAATTCGTGTATATCATGTATATGTACATAATATCTTTAATGATAGATAAACGCGTATAGGTAATATTATATACATACAATAGACACATATATTATACATAAACACGCCATCAGATGCAACAATGCAGAGACACATATTACCGTATACAGCCTGCCTTTGTATATCATGTGTTTCTATTCCAGAATGAACAACTAATGGAAGTCTGTGGCGCTTCCCGCCTGGCCCAGGGGTCTGCGGGAACGGCGTCTGCGAGCTGGGCGAGATGACAAACCCGCTGCAGGCGCGCAGCAACCCCGGCCGCTGTATCGCCGACTGCCGGAAGCTGACGTGCCCCGTGGGCACTGTGCGCAACCTAGTGGGGCAGAGCTTTGTGGCGTGCAGCGCCAAGGGGGAGTGCGATGAGGCCAGCGGCGCCTGCGAGTGCGCGCTGGGCCACTCGGGCTCCAACTGCGGCATTTGCGCGGAGGGATACGCCCCCTCCGGCCGTGACTGCGTCCCGATTGTCCTCGTGGGTGCTAAAACCTCGTCGAGCTCCGGCATCACTACGACTGACATCACCGTCACTGTCGTCTCGGTGGTCGTGGTGCTGCTGCTGATGGTGGCGCTCGGGTGCGGTGTGTATGCGCTGAGGGCCAGTCGACTCCCCAAGGAGGGTCCGCTGCTGCAATCGTCGAGCCCGCCACGCAAGCCGGGCCCGGTGGAGCGCACCCTCAGCAGCCTCCGAGCCGCCAGTTTCAGGGCGGAGCCCAGCGCGCACCAGCAGTACCTAGACTCGCTTACCGGCTGCCAGTCGCGCGATCGGCTCGAGATGTCGGAGGTGCGAGTGGAAATTACGCCCGACATTCCTCGGACTATCGCGCAGGCCCAGGCGCTGCGCGAGGCGGACGCCATCGCGGGGATGTTATCGTCCTTCGAGAGCTCCGAGCGGGAGCAGCGCGGAACCGCCGAGCTGCTACGCGAGGCTGGCGCGCACCTTGAGTCGCCGCGCTGGAGGACGCGCGCGTCGGAGGACGTCGCAGGGCAGCCTGTCGAGATGGAGCAGCCGCGCTCTTCGCACATGGGCCGCGGCCCCAGCCTGCCGGTTCGCCATCGCCACTCGCGGACGCAGAGCATGTTCGCTTCGCCGTCGCCGCTCTCCGACATGCGACGAACCACCTCCTCTTCTATCGGCAGCTCCATCCCGGAGGCCACGCCACCGGACGCCGCAATGACAATGTCGCGACAGACGCAGCAGCCCGGCGAGGACGAGCCAGTCGAGTCGCCGACTTTGCCGATGCCGCCGATAGGCATCACGCTTGAGGGGAGCTACTAGAGGGGAAGCTCCTCACGGCGCGCGACGTACTCGACCGTAGGTGTCGAGCCGCCGAGCCCCGCCACGATGCAGGTGCTTCAGCGAGCGTGCTGCTCGCTTTGAGGGGCAAGCGAAGGTCTAGATACTCGCACGATCCCGCTCAAGGTCGTCACAGCAGTCTCCATCTAGGATTGAGCCTCGCTGGGTGGCTTGTCTTCAAATTGCCATCGTCGCAAGATGGACGCAGGCGTGCTTATGGGGCGCCACCTGCCATGGATGCCCGGTGCAATGCTGGGCCTAAGGCGCAATCACGGGTGACGCCGCAACACTCGCAGGGCCGCGCTTCAGTGTGGTGCCAGCTGCACGTGGCGACATCTGGCAATACTTGCCTTGGCAACCAAGCTTACTCTTCCACGAGGGCAGGAATTGAGCGGCAAATATATCATTATAGTTTTACATACATTCATTGATGACATCACTGATAGATTTAATCTAGCTTGTCAAAGGCACGCATAGCCGTTAATGGCATTATAGTTTTCTCTTTTAAAGCACTTGCAATGACATTTGTCACTGGCTGCTCCGTCTGGCTGCCCTGCCGCTGGTCGCAGATGAAATGATGCAGAGTCCATGGTTCAAGTGTGGCTGTCTACGAGATGCGCAAAGGCGTCATTCCAGCTGTATCTGTCAGGCCAACAAAGTTGAAACGCTTCTATTTGCGCTGCCAGGGCACTGAGAGAGTGCATCGCCGCTGATAGCTGCTGGATGAATTTTGACAGCGCCACAATCCTTGCGGATTCACCCACGGTACTGCTGCCAATTTGAGGGTATGCGCAAGTGGCAACTATCATATATAGCATTCCTTGGCAGTCTCTGTCAGGTTTCTCAGGGCCCGTCCGCCACGTGAAATTTTAGCAGCTTCTTGCAGGACGCCACCCCGCGCCTGGCAATGCCAGTACTTTCCTCTGGCAGGCAAACGCCGCTCCATGGTCATCGAGCACGGCAGCACCCCCGGAACGCTGTTCAAGCCAACCCACGGCTCACTGTAAGACTGCGCAGACATCGTCATCAGATCACATACCCACTGAGAGAGAGAGTGGTGAAATGCTGAGTGACACAGCACATGCGGTACCACTACAGTCACCGTCATGGAGACCAAGAGGGTACGTGTGAATTGTAGGGGCGACAAAGCACAAGCGCTCATCTGCAAAGTGCAAACGCGCTGGATGGGTAAAGAACATTGCAGACGTCCCCTCACTGATCACTGGATATCACTAGGTGGGCTTGGCGCATCTCGAATGACACCTCCGCCTACCTGGAAACGCGTGCAAGCCTGGCTCCGTTGCTTCGCAGCATCGCAGCTGACAGGGTGCCAGACGCCGAGCTCCCTGTTGTAGAGTTTGTGCAGGTTGCCTTGGAGACAAGCAGCAGCTGAGGGTGGCTTAGAATCTGTCACAGTTCTCAGGGCTCAACAGAGCCCTTGGTACTTTCAGCAGCTACAACTGCTGGCTATGGGCTCAGCTGGGGCTGCTAGCTGGTGCACCGTGGCACTCCTGTATTCTAGTATGTAAAGCCTGTTGGGCCGCCACTCTGGCGGCTCCTGTCTCTAAAGTACTGGTTGAGATGGCGGCTAGAGTTGCATGATCATCTGAGGTCATTCTAGAGTGGGCATGTTCGCCACATGCCTGCTGATGGCTCTCTAGGAGCTGGTCTCCTGGGGGAGCTCTCAGCTCCTTAATATATTACGCTATATATGCACTATGCCGCAGTACAAGTGCCAATTATCGGCGCAACACATCCAGCTCCCAGTGGGCAGTGCAGTCTGCCTAACACTGCAGCTGGTGGTCTTACAGTCAGATCAGCAGATCAGCAGATCAACAACAGACAGTGTAATCTATTTCTGCTCAACATTCCTCCTCACTGATTGCTGCAGCTTGCGTATCATTAAGCGCTGAGTGCCTCAAATTGAGGTCGTGGCCGTGCTTTGGTAAACATGTCTGCAAGCATCTCATGAGTGGGCGCATAGTGGTGTACATCACATGAGGTGTCGCCTGTCTCCTCAGAGATCGTCGTTGGCTTCGCCTTGGGCGTGCCCCCGTCGTCAGCCTCTTCCGGCGCGGCGGTCCCCTCTCGCACCACTTCAAGCTTCATGAGATCCTGCGCATCCCAAGTATTCACAAGCCTCAGCATGCTGAAGACAGGATACAAATGTCCATTCTAGCATCGGCTACGGGAGACAGGGCAGGGACCTCTGTTTCTGCATAGTGATAGGGGCCGAGCCCAACCGCACGGCACTTGCTTGGGCGGCCCGCACAAAGTGAAGTCGGATGTCCAGATGCTTGGTGCGCGCTGACGTCACACCCGTGATGGCGATGACTATGCACGCCTGGTTTCCTCACCGACGGGAGTGGGTGCTATCTGTTGGAAGCCCAGTTCTTCTAGCATCTGGCGCAGGAACACTCCCTCCCTCTTGCACTGTCATGCAGAGAGCGATTTTCTCTGTCTCTGCTGTAAACAAGGCCATCAGTGCCTGTAATTTCGACAGGCACTGGTTGCTCCTCCACAAAGGAAGAAAACGTTGCCACTAGTAGATTTGCACTGACTGGGGTAGGGCGTCGGGAAGTTGGCGTCATTGTATCCATGTAATGTCAGCTTGTCGTTGTCGCTGTGGATACGGTTGCAGCTCCGTGCAGAGCCACACGCAGGGGGTAGCGGGTCGAGCTGCTGCGGCGCTGCGCATGTGGGGCCGCGGGGGTTCGGGGCTTTTCCAGGGGCGGATGCCCCTCCTGAGGTGGATGCCCCTCCTGGGGTGGATGCCAGTCCTGAAGCTAATGGTGGCTTCATCCCCTCCTGAGCGGCAGCAGCCCACTCATGTGGCACATCAGTCGACACGGCGGGGCCATGGGGCGTCTCATCGAAGGCGACGGACCGGCTGGCGATGACCGTGCGTGTGTCAGCCATGTAGACTAGCCACGCTGGGGAGCCGGGCGAGTAGCCAACGAAGATGCCCTTGCGAGCTGAGCGAGCGCGGTTGTGCCGATTCTGTCGGGGGGCGTGGACATAGGCTGGATATCCGAACATTCGCAGGTAGGCCAGGTCGGGCACGGCGCCGGTGATTTTCCGCAGCGTGATGTCCGCGAAACCTCGTCGCATAGTGCGGTTGCGGATATGGAGTGCGACCATCATACCAAACTCCCATCATGAGTCTGCGAGAGCGGCATGGGTAAGCATGCAGTGCGCCCAGATACCGAGAGTGCGCCATTCTGAAATGTTTATACAGTGCTGCATATGTACGACCCACTTGCAGCTCGTCGAAGGCGGCAATGTATGATACGCTCCGGAATGCGGTGTCATTGTCCAGTCGTAGGGCTTGCACAGTGAACCCGAGGTTGATGACCATGGCGTGAAGGCGCGGAGACAGGTCACTACTGCAGAGCGAGAGCGCACGAAGTACAGGCACGCCATGGATGAGGCGCAGTCGAAGGCGCCACTGACAGTAGTAGGTACTGCCTTGCAGAGATAAAGTTCTGGTCCTCCAGACATCCCAGTCCACCAGCGAGAAGGGGACAGTCGGTATGTCGTGGCAGCGGCGCGGCATCGGTGCATCGGTTGACTTGACCAGTGCACACGCCTCACAGAACGGTAAGCTGATGTGCTGGAGTTGACCATAGCGGGGGATGTCGTGGTCCGTCAGGGCTGCATCCATTGCCCGCTCATGGAGATGACTGAGGCGAGCGTGGACAACATTTTGATATTTTCCTTCGGTGAGCGCACTACCAGCAGGCCTGTGAGGCTGGATAAGTCGGTGAACAACGATGACTGAGCAACAGTGCTTGCGGTGTTCAGCACAAAGAGCTGACCATTGACCTCAATGGGGACAGATACGGCGTCGGATAGCTGCATGGCATTGCGCTGAGCTGTCAACAGCACCCTGAAATCCGGGTTGGCTATCTGAGTGGCTCGCGCACTGAACAGCCGAAGTACGCGTCCATTTGATTTCGATGCCATGTTGGGGACGTGTAGGCAGTTGCGGACCATAGAACACACAGGGTGCCCATCCTCAGTCTGCATGGTAATGTGAATTGTGCCCACACCCACTGCGTAGGCGCCAAGCCCTCTGTTTCATCGTCGGGTTATAGTTTGGTAATCACTGGCGCTGGCGTAGTCTGCGAAGCAGGCAGCGATGCGGGACATGGCACCGGTGTCGAAAATCCATTGGTCAGGAAAACTGTGGATGCTGGGCAGGGCTGTTTCATCCTTCCAGGATGTCACTGAGATAGCGAGAGCCAACCAGCAAGCAGCGTTGGCATCAATACACGCTCCAAGTGCACGACGTCGTAAGTCCTCAGATATCCCAGGGAGGTTGTGCATGGACTGATTGGAGGCCATGCTTTCGCAGCGGACGTCGAAATCGGGTTCCGTCCAGACTCCATCGAGAAGCAGCATGCCGCGGCCTGGAGTTGGGCCTTGCATTCTGTATGCCCGGGTGCCCTTGCGAGACAGGAGTTTCGGAAGGACGCTGTCTGACAGGTGCGGGGGAGCCGCCCATGCAGGCGAGAAGTTGCCACGGGTAAGCATGTCATCCACTGTCAGTGGTGGTCTCACACACCGCTGATAGTGTCGTCGCAAATCATCGAGACTGTGAATGTCGGTCCAGAATATAGTGTCACGTCGTGCGGTGGAGCCCAGTTCGTGCGCTCGTGCGAGAATGGGCTGCCCAAGGGCTGCGCGGATCCGTGGTGGTCGAGCCGCGCCAGTGGATGTGAATGTGAAAATAGGGTACCCGGGTACCGACTGTGACACATGGGTTGCGCATGGGTTGGTCCGCTATATCGACAGTCTGTGACAATAATGGCATGTCTGTCCTATTTTGTCTGTGTCGAATTCGCATTTGACGATGCGCAAGTGAATTCGATACTGGGACTAATTAGCACACAAGAAAGCGACTGCTCATTGTCTGTGTGTTGATTAATGGGCGGTGAAATTATCGTCGTGATCAGCATCCATTCCACCCGTCCTTTCGATTTAGATTCCGGGAAGAAGATAATCCGTGCTATGTTGGCGGATATAATGGACGACACCTATTCGTATTTGTCATACGGGCATATGTAAAGGGTGCACTAGCAATATACTCCCTTCATGTTGAAATACGCGATTACGACAAGATAAAATGCGCTCTATTTAGCCCTTTTATTTCCACCACGCAGATTTTCTTGAAAAGTGAATTTGCATGAGCATGAAATATATTTTCGGGATGTCATACATGGATGACAGTACATGTTGTATCACGCGCGGGCCCACCCGAATAAGTTTATATCATAATAATTTGACGCCCGGGGTTTCTGTACGTTATCATATTTGGGCCCGGTGGCATGTACAATAGATAATACACAATACACAATTGAAAGACCCGCGCAGGTCTATACAATGCACGGACACATCACGTCTAACTTTACCCCTGCCATAGCAGCGCAATTGCTAGCATGTAACCACTGACATCATCGTCCGGGCGAAGTTTGGAAGCAAGTGACCTGATCTAACAACACAATGCAAAACAGCGGACCGAAACATCAAAGCCGACTTACTATTGTGACCCTAGCGACTCAACTCACTTTGCATCATCATCCGTCCAAAAGACATCCTCCCTTTCTACAACACTTTTCCTACTAGTGCTGCAGACGATGTAATGACGACACATATTCATTGATTTCATTCAATCATCCTTGTAGTTAGATCGGCAGGCGTGCCGCGGTGCTAAATATAATGTCATCGCTATTATTTGCTATTAAAACATGTTATTGGTATGGTATACTGAATTAGCGTTGTTCGCAAGTATCTATAGGTACCGTCAACACAGCAATACCCTTACAGCTGACAATATAGCATCGATATATAGTACAGCCAGTATGTATGCAAAATTTATCACAGTTCTAATTTATTGGCGGCAACACCATATCAGTTTACATAAGCTTACCTAGGGTAGTATGACAAGACGAACATCGCAGGTAGAATCACTGCAAAGTCGCTGCCCTCTATAATACTAGCGCTATATATGGTGTCCCGTATATGGAACGATGCATTCAACTACTCGACTACACTCGCTATGATTATGCGATGCCGCTGCTGGCGGAATTATCTTGCGTTGCGCAGAAACGACTTCAGACCTTTTAGCTCGACTCGTTCGCAACAGATCGGTGCGGCGGCAGCACCCACCTGCGGGGATGGTTTCGACCGAGGCAGTATTACTTATTTCATGCCAACATTCCACACCCCACGAGCTCACGCTCCAAAACCACTTCAGCAAGATGTAGATCGCCGCGCCGATGCTCCGAAACCACTGCTCCGCTTGCTCCGCCATCATCAATATCTCCGAAACCACACAGCATCCGCTCCGAAACCACTCGCGCCCCCCAAGTATTGCAGCGGTCTCCATTCCGCCGCACAGCGCAAATCGAGCGCGAGCAGCAGAGAGCCAGCGAGCAAGTCTACTCGCTACCGGTACATCCCCGTACTATGGCCGGCAGCAGCAAGCGGACGACGAACGCGCGCGGCAACCGTCGGCGGAGAGGAGAATACCATCTGATATTATACCCTTACTGCCATCCCGCTGAAGGGGCAGGCACCCTGCAGGCCAGCTCACTTTGGGAAGCTACCCATCGCTACCGCCGTCTCGACCCGTGCTGAAGTCCCCCACTTATGCAGGACGCGATGCCGAGCCTATCCGCACTCCAGACGTGCAACATTGCGGGCTGCGCCCGCCCCCCGCCCGCACCGGCGCCCACGACGGGCGGCCCAATGCAGCGCCCCATCGCAGCCAGCCTGGCACCCAGCCGCCCAGGCAGGTCCAGGCCCGGGCGTGCGACCTGCCCGGCATCGCGACGGGACATCGTCGCGGCGTCGTCGCGGAAGGATGCCCCGGAGCAGTTCCCTCTGGACGAGGAGGAGTGCGCCGCCTACGAGCGTGCGTCCCCTTCCGCAGGGCAAAGTGATCATTATCATGAGTATTGTTTTGGGGTTTCACCTAGCTACCTGTAGGTAGTCCTTATTATTAAAACCCAGCTCCTGATCACTTAATAATAGCCAGTCGTGTTCCCACCGTCCTGCTGTCCCCGGGGCTAATAAAATGAAATAGCGAGGAAAAGGATTAAGGTAGCAGCGCGGGCATCCTCGACGAGGTGCCGACGGCCGCGCGGGCGGTTGCCGTGCCCTTGCGTCGACACCCGTACGTCGACGCAATGTCATCGGGGCGACGGATGCCCGGCACTGAGGTGCCGCTGCCCGCCGCCCGGCTGCAGGCGTGAACAAGACGTTCCCCCCCTCGCCGCTGCTGAAGCAGGCGCTGTCGGTGGAGGAGCGCCTGATCGCCGTGCTGAGCCGTTCCTTCGAGATTATCGCCGTCGCGGTGATGACCATCTACGCCATCAAAGCCCTGGAGATCGCGCTTTACGACACGCCCGCGTTCGTAACCTTCTTTTTTGAGGTGAATGGCGCACGGGGGCCGGGGGGCTGGCTCGGGGTGACAGTGCTGGTGGTGGGCGAGGCCATAGGGGCAAGCGAATATATATGTTGGAAGACGGGGACGAGTTCCCTCCTCGCCCTCCACTCATTGCAACCACCCACCCTTCATCCTCAGGGCGGCGCCCCCAACCCAGAGAACTCCAAAGCCTTCGACGAGACGTTCATCCGGATCCGCGAGAGCCTGGGCCAGGTGTGGCCCGGCCTCCCCCCCCCCCCCCCCTGGTCCCATCACCCCCCCCTTAACCACTGATCGCGCCGCGCAGGGCATCCTCATCGGCCTGGAATTCCTCATCATCTCCGATATCCTGGAGTCGGTGGGCAAGCCGCTGGAGGAACGCACGCTGCAGGACCTCCTCAAGCTGGGCCTCGTCGTGATCATCCGCACCGTCATCGACCTCTCGCTGCACGTGGGCGCGGAGGGCGGCGCGCACAGCATGTGATGACTGCGGAGGGCACCTAGCAGGCGGGGAGGCGGGCGCCGGGAGGGGTGCAGAGCCCTGGGCGGAACTTTTAGCGGTGTGGCGCTTGCCGTGGGCTACATCCGTGCGCAGCGCCCGCTCCCGCATTATCACATTGACATAATATCTTAAAGACACCTAATCGTACAAACCCACCGGCTCTGATAAGCGGCGGGGCGCAGCCGGAGGGGTGGCGCGTTCCGCAGCTAAGCGCGACCAGGCCAGACGGAGCTGTGCTGCAGGAAGGGGGAGCCCTCGGGGCTGGGGAGCGCCGCAGCCCCCTTGCTGCCGGGGTGCGGGGCGCTGCGGGGGACGCGCTCAGGAACGAGGCGACGCTCCTCGGTGACGGGCGGGTGGGGAGGCGCCGGCGACGACTGAGCCGCGGCGCCGCATGCCCCATGGCTGCGCTCGTTGTCGGTTCGCCCAACCTCCACGATGGCGCCCGATTGACGGCTGCAGTGATACGCTGCCCCAGGGAGCCTCAGGCTGCCCATATGCTGTCATGTGGCCCGGGAGCAGCTATGGCGCCGCGCTACACTTCTGGCATGACGTAGCGTGGAGGCCGCGGCGGTTGTGGATGGCTGCGTGGCGCTCTAGCCCGTAGGCCTGGCGCCCTCAAAAACTCGCTTTGTGGCTAAGCCGTGTGGCACAGCAGCCGCAGGGTCCCGCCCGCGCCGCCTGGGCCTCGTCCTCCGCGCTCCCAATCCCACCCCCGAGGCAAGCAGCGCAGCGCCGCCATCCACACTCCCAGCCGCCTCCGCCCGCCGACGCCGCTGCGCTCACTTTTGCCCCGCCTTGCCCGGTGTCGCGGAGGCCCTCACTCGGCGCGCCTGCGAGTGTCACGAGGCGCCAGCCGCCACACGCGCCGCTGTCAGTGGCCCAGGTAGGCGGAGGGGAGAGGGGAGGACGGCTGGCGGTGGTGTTGGCGATTGCGCTGCTGTTGCTGTCGGTGGTGGAGAGGGGTGGAAGGGGGATGGGGCGGCGGCTTGGCGGGAAGGGGAAAGTCGGCGGCGTGGGAGGGGAGGGCGGCTGAAGGTGCTGGTAGTGGGAAAGGAGATGAGTGCTGCTGGGCGGGAAGGGGGAGGGGAAGGTGAGCGGGGAGAGGGGAGAGGGGGTTAAGAGCTGTGGGGGGTAGTGTGGCAGTGGCAGTGGCAGTGGCAGTGGCAGTGGTGGTGGCAGTGGTGGTGGGTGGTGGTGGTGGGTGTGTGTGTTGGGGGGGGGGGGGGGGGGGGGGGGGCGTACGCATCGCGTGAGGCGCGTCACCAGCTGCGTGCCCGCATCCTTGGCCCCCGCCACCACGGCGCCCGCTGGCGTGCATGCGTGGCAGGAGAGAGGGGAGGAGGGAGCGGGAAGCAGGGCGGCAGCGGGCGCAGTCGTCAGCAGTCACCCGCAGCAATGAGCGAGGGATTGCCCCCATGTTTGAGCCGGCTCCCTTCCGCCCCTCAGCAGGATATGACACCATATAAATGCAGCATGCTCCGAAACCAGAAGACGATCGAGCAGACCATTATCTACTCTGAACGCCGCAATCAGCCCCTCCTTATACTGGCCACTCCACTGCCCCATGTATTGGGGTGGGGGTGAGTGGGGGGGCGGAGGGGGGGGGGGGGGGGGGGGGGCATGCATGCATGGGAAAGGCGGGGGAGATGGGACCCAGAGGTGATGAGGGGGGGGGGGGGGGGTTGGTTTGAGAGCCAGGAGCACGGCCTCACCCGCGACGGCTGCCTTGCTGTTCTTCTTCTCCTCCTCCCTGAGCAGCGGGATGTTGCTCTTGTAGGCTGCGCCGGGCGCACAAAGGGGAGAGGGGTGAAGAGGTGAGAAAGGGGGGGGCTAGATTGGTCATGCCGCTGCACCGCCGGCCCCTTGGCCGCCCAGCGTTCAGCCACTCGCAGCGCGGCGCCGCACCGGTGTTCTCCAGGATGTAGGAGGACTTGGTGGCCAGGAAGATGAGCAGCACCAGGCCGAAGATGGCAATGAAGACGACGATGGTCACGACTGCAGTGAGGTGGGGGGGGGGGGGGGGGGGGGGGGCATCACAGCCGGGGGCTCAGTGCAGTCTGCGCCATCGGTGGCGATCTGGCCCGACCGAGGACGAAACAGTCAGGGGAGATGGCACGCTAAGTGCCCTGCACGTAGATATGTGACAACATAAATAGTTGGGAGCTGGAGGGTACAAAAGTGTGTGTGTGTGGGGGGAGGGGAGTAATTCCATCCAGCTGCAGGTGGCCTACGAATGTGCATGACTGGTGAGTGAGGCGGGGCGCCATGACGGCGGGTCGGCACGTGCACAGGACGCACACCCGTAGCGGGCGGCATCATTGCGGCGATACGCGTACACATTGTCTACAACATGCAGCGGAAAGTACGCATCACCCCCAGACGCCGCGGGTTTGGGATCATTGACAAGGTGTCACGGGAGTTCATGGTGTCCTGCCTGCTGGGGAGGCAAAACAGCAACATCCCGCCTTCGCCAGGTGGGGAACGTCTGAGAGAACTTTCATGACATGTGGGCCAACCCATTTTCCTTCGCAGCCCTGCTGAATCTGACTCTCGCCCACGTGCTCGTGTCAGAGGTAGATGGCCAGGTTGACGCCTGGGGGTGGGATGGGGGAAAATTGCGCGGGGGGTTCACCGATGACGATGGCGACGTTGAAGAAGCCCTCGTGCGGGGTGCCGTCCACGCGCGCGGCGGTGCAATTGGACGCCTGGATGCGCACGCCGGCCGAGGCAGCCAGCGCCGCGCGCACCGAGCGCTCGTCCACGACGCAATCGCCCGCGGTGCCGGCGCCCACCACGGCGGCCAGCTGCGGGAGCTCGAACGTGCGGGCCTGCACCCCGTGAGGAGATCCGTGTCAGAACCCCGACCACGGTGTCCCCCTCTGGCCACCCTTGGATGGGGCTAGGGTGTCGCCTGCCATCCCACGAAAACCAGCGTCTGGCGCTACTCGTCAGATGGCTGCTGCTCCGGCAGCGGGTAGCGGGTGACTTGTTGCGGGCAGGGTGTGTGTGTCTTGTTGCGGGCAGGGGGAAAAGGGGGGGGGGGGGGGGGGGGGGGAGGGGCGATTGGCTCACCCTGGACGCGACGGCGTAGGCGGAGCAGGCGGACAGCTGGGTGCCGCAGGTGGAGAAGGGGCCGGTGCGTGTGGCGGGCACGTCCACGGTCCAGCAGGAGGCCCAGCGCGCCGGGTCCCCGGGGCTCAGCGCCACCGCCTGCACAGACACCGCCATCAACCTCTGCTGCTGCTGCTGCTACCGCTCTGCCAGGGACAAAGGCGGAGGCGGGGAGCGGGGCGGCGGCGGGGGATGGATGCGACAGGGCGGTTACGGGCGTCGGGGAGGGCTGGAGCGGACTCACGCTTGCGTTGCCCACGTACACGTTGGGCGCGCTGGCCTCGTTGACGGCGATGTCAAGCTGCGACTGCGGCAGCAGCACAAGCACAGACGCGGTCAGAAGGTCGGCTTTGTCACGACGGGCGCACGTAGTCAGCATGCGTCTATGCCTGCAAAACGGGCAGCAGCCGGCCGGCCGGCCAGGGGGGGGGGGGGGGGGTGGGGTGTGGCGCTCGCAATCGGCTGCACAGGGCAGCGATGGGGATGCCTGTTGGGTTGTGGCGCCGCCCCAGCACAGTGCACCTCAATGCCCCAAGGATTGAGGGGGCACATGAGTCCAGCGTGAATGCGAAGGGCAGGGAGAGGCAGCTTTGGACGGATGGGGGGGGGGGGGGGGGGGGGGTGCACACCGCCGTGGAGGAGGCGCTGCTGTTCATGGGGGCGCTGAAGGTGGTGTCGACGATGACCGCGCCGGGCAGGGTCAGCAGCCGGATGCTGCTGCTGGTCTCCTGGGCCGCCGTCTCGAGGTCCGTGCGCATCTGGCCAGAGGGATGGCGGGGGTGAAGGGCGGCATCAGCAGCAGCTGCATAGAAGAGAGGGAGGGGGGGGAGGGAGGGGAGAGGGGGGGCTTGCTGGGCGCATGCTGCGGGTCAACGGGCCGGCTACGGGCTGGGATGGGGCGGACCTGCATCTGGTTGCTGGCGCAGTTAAACGTGCCGCCCGTGAGCAGGAAGGCGCCGCTCTCCGCGTAGATGGTGCTGGGCCCGGCGAGGCAGGTTGTCTCCAGGAAGGTGCAGTCCTCCACCATCACCTGCGCGCGCAGCCATCCGCTCAGCGGCGCGCCGTGCAGGCAGAGCCACCGCCGCCACCCGCGAGCCCCGGTGTCCGATCGCCCCCGGGTGCCACGGTGGTGGGCCGGCGGGCTGGCTTGCCTGGCTGCGCAGCACGTAGAGCGCCGCGCCGCCCTTGAGGTCGCTCGACAGGCACTCGTCAAAGGCGACGCCGCTGATGGCGACGTCGCAGCCAAAGGCCTGCGGGGCGGGGCGGGGGTGAGGGGGGTGAGGGGCTGAGGGCACGAGGGTCTGGCTGGGGCAATGAGGCCGCGTCGGCGTGAGGGCTGCGCTCAGGTACGCCAGCGCTGCAAGGGTAGCCAGCCGCATGAGGGGCATCGAGGGTGGGCCGGACCGGTGGCTGGTTTGGTATTTAAAAGGGGCCCCTAAGCCTCATGAGCACGAGGAAGGGCAGGCAAGGGCGGCGTGTTAGGGGGGAAGGGGAGGGGGGGGGGGGGGGGGGGGGGGGGGGGGGGGGGCAGGTATATACCCGTAACCACGCTTTCCGCTTGTCGAATATTATCAGTTTTGACTCCTCTCAAAGTACAAGGAAGAAACAGATTTATATTGACATCTCTCAGACACCACAACAAACACAGCACGGAAACCCCGACGTCATGCTCCAACAGTTCACTACCGCTGGGGGTAAGAATTGATAGCCAATCCAGCGGCGTAGGTAGGGCCATGGCCAAGGCCAACCGGGGGCTGTGGCGGCCAGCTGGCCGTGGTGATGCTACCCAGCAGGCAGGCAGGCAGGCAGGCAGGCAGGCACGGGTTCCGCGAAACACCCCCAGGAAATGTTGTATAAGAAAGTGCTTGTTTTCCGCCCAGCTGAACGTTTATATCGAATATACAGAGAGTATAAAGTAACCTGACAGTTGAATCAGCGACTTTTTCAGGAAATTTTAAAAGAATGGGTTCTGTATCACTGGCCTACAGTTCCATGAACTGCATCGCCAGCGCTTTGAAGTAGCGACTAGGAACTCGCGTGTGGCTTGCATAGAAGTCATCAGGCGCAGCGTTTCGAGCGGCGGCTCCACCGGATTACAGTACTTAGTAGTACATGTCAGTAGATAAGCGCTTGTGACGACTAGCGAGTACCATTTTTTTTTCCATTACGAGCAGCGAGTAGCGAGTAGAAGTACCAGTAGTACCTCCCAACCGTGAGATCGTAATCAGACGGCTGTGTAATTAAGAACCGTGGGTGGACGGGCTGGCGGGCGGGCGGGCGGGTGGATTATAGTACTTAGTAGTACATGCCAGTAGATAAGCGCTTTAGTCATGCACCTAAAGGCCCGATCCGCACTATACGGGTACCCGTACGGCAATAAAGCTCACCGCCGAAAAATCGACGCTTCGCTGGATGAAGCTAAGAGGAAAGCGCCACTAGGAGCATGGGAAAAGTCATGTGTTCCAGGTTCCTTCAGGTTCCTCCAGGTGCGTCGGCACCCGTACGCGCCCCCATATATATACCCTTCTCATAGGTCACGAATTGGCCTTGCATTTAGCCTGTGCAACTCGCTCTAGTTTCGTCTGCATTTGACCTCTGGCAGGAAGGGCAGGTTCTTATTCGCAGTAGTGTTCCATATCACCGCGCCGGCACCCATAGATAGACGGGCGGCGGTGTGGGGGGGGGGGGGGGGGGGGGGGGGGGGCGAGGGAGGGGTTGGCGCGCCACCTTGATGCCGCCGCCCGCCTCCGCGCTGCATCGGTACAGCCTAGACGGCCGCGCCGCCGCCGCCGCCAGCGCGCCCCCAACAGTCGCCCGCAGCTCCACCCAAAGCGCGCCCAGCTGGCGCAGCAGCGGCCTGGTGGCGCCCGGGGCCCGCCCGCGCCCGCGCCCGCCACCACCTCTGCGGTGGACACCGTGATGGACGAGTCCGTGGCGTCCAGGAAGCCGCCCTGGCCGCTGCCGCCGCGTTCGATCGGCCCGCAGCGCAGTCCTCCGCATCCACCGCCTGTCGGACACCACCGCACAGCCACACGCCAACCCGTTCAGCCAGCCAGCCGGCTGCCAGCGAGCCCGGCTAAGCAAGCCGCCCGCGCCAGCCTTGCCTGACCCTGCCACTTCAATGGGCTCCAATTACACAATGGTTTGTTTCGCAACATCGAGCTGGAGATTGCGCACTTTGCTCGTGGTACAATTTGATGTCTTTCCGGAGAAGTGCAGTCCTCTCCCCTTTGCGACGGATAGAAAACAACTCACGAGTCTAGTTACGGATGCAATACGGCCCTGCCACTGCCCGTGTGGGCCTCTCCTTGGGCTATTGACCGCGAGATGCCCCCCCCCCCCCCCCCCCCCCAGCGAAGACGTCCTGCTCCTCTTGTCAGACAAAGGATGGCAGCAGCATGGCAGGGGCTTTGGTTGGCGGTGGCGGTGAAGGGGCAGTGGCGGTGGGTTGGGGTGGCGTGGGAAGTGTGGAGGGGAAGGGGAGGGGGGGGGGGGGAGGGGGGGGGGGGGGGGGGGGGGGGGCCGCACCGCAGCAACGAGGCTGGCCCGGTGGACTGACAGTGCCCGCCGGCGAGCCGGGCGACGCAGCCGCTGAAGCGCACCAGCAGCGCCACCACGTAGTGTTGTCGGACGCGTGCAGGCAGCTCCGCCCTGCGGGGGAGGGTGGGGGGGTGTGGGTGGTGCAACGGCGCTGGCCGTCGTCAGCATTAGGGCGTGAGATCCAGGGGGGAAAGAGGAAAGGGGGAGGAGCGGGGAGAAGCGTGGGCGGGAAGCCTCGTGTGGCGGTGTTGTCGGTGAAGGTGATCGTTGAGCAGGTTGAGCATGGAGTCAGCGAGGGCCGGGCGGTGCCAGCCCGCGAATACCAGGTGACCGAAACCCGCAGCTGCTCTGTCGTCCGAGAGGTGCAGTTGGTTGAAGGAAGAGCCAGCGTAGCGCGTGCGCGAGGAGCGCCGCCGGTGCGGTGGGGCCGCCGCCGTAGGCCGGGAGGTCGCTCATTGGCATGGCGAGAGAGGGTGTCGATAGTACCCAACTCTGCAAGGGGCACCCAGGCCGGGATAGGTGTGTATGCTGTAACGATGCCCCGGGGGGCGGTTAGCTTACGTGAAGTGGGCTAGTGGCATGGTAAAAGATAAGCCGGGGAGGGGGGGGGGGGGGGGGGCAATGCGCTGCGTGC
>VCJN01000018.1:0-18246 GCA_006384855.1 Tetraselmis striata | reverse complement strand
TGTGTGTGTGTGTGTGTGTGTGTGTGTGTAGAGAGAGAGAGGGGGAGAGAGAGATGAGAGAAATGGCCGGTCTGTCAATGATTCGAATATTATTTTTACTATGCTGATACATCTTCAGGGCGAGCCGCATTTGTGTACAACAGTCGTGTCGCGCGCGTAGGAATAAGGCAACAGTGATTATTGAATCATACACACACACACACGCACGCACACACACGCACACGCACGCGCACGCGCACGCACACGTAAAAGCACACGCACACACACACACACACACACACACACGCACACGCACACGCACACGCACACGCACACACACACACACACACACACACACACACACGCACACACACGACACACACACACACACACACGCACACCTCATCTCACCTCACCTCACCTCACCTCACACCTCACACATACAATACATTACACGCATCACACAGCACGACACCTGCGATGGCGCGCGCATCGCAATCGCATTTATCATTCTCGCATCAGCAGTAGCAAAAATTAACGATGATGAATAACGATGGGGCACATACTATAGGTATCTGACAACTGCTATACACATACGCACGCATCCGTATTTCAAGGTAATTGTAATCATCACCGCGAAAATGTCGACAGGCAGGTAGGGTTGGCTGTCTGCCACTCACCGATCCTATGCGAATGGCGTGCGCTTGTTGCAGCCAGCGCATATCGCAATACAGTTGCTACCTGGCTCATTTTTCATATTACCGTCGTAGTCCTTATACTTACGCATGCACGCTGTCGCGAGCAGAGGAAATTTGGCACTAAAAACAGGGCAGGTGCTGCGGAGTTTGGTCATTAAACATATTGTATCACGAGGAACGTGTTATGTCGCCAGCGTCAGCCAGGAATAATCGTCACAGAATCGACGACTGTGTACTTCTGTGCTCGTGGCTGTGTCAATTTACCAGCACTTGAGGCGCAATTTTGACAGCACATCATGAGTAAATGACAAGGACACATTGGCATTCTTTACAATAACGAAGCAAGAGCTCTACGATGCCATTCCGACAAGACGAGTCGCTTTTAGCCAGTGCTCAGACATCACCGGCCCAAGGAGCATGGACTTGAGAACAGCAGGTCATATGTACATTATGATAAGGGTTAGAATGCCCCAGTGGGTACTCCACACGGAAATAGGGAAATCTGCGCTGACTTGTGGTAATCAATCACGCTGTGTCGGAGCCAGGCGGCTCATTCCTCCTCATTCCTCTAAACTTCAACAGAGGTCTGATTCCCAGCTCCCAGCTGCATGCTCTCACTGTTGGCGACAGTTTCCTCCTTCTCACCCTTGAGGGCGGCGTCATCCTCGCTAGAGTGGCTCGAGGCATAGGCGTTGACCTCTTCGCAGGCAACCTTCTCCCACCAGCTCGGGATGAAGATGTTGACTGCAAGCACACACGGATCGTGGCCCAAGTTACTTTGGCTGGCGTGCGTCACGGAGTTCCCAACCAACCGATACCGAGCGCAACGTGTTCGTATACGAGTTCCAGATATCAAACCATATGTACTACAACACATCGAATTAGATCGAAAATTAAAACAATTGAAATTAATTTGCCGGTTCTTTTCAGATATGTTGTCCGGTTGTCATCCGCAGATGCACTGCGTAACATACTATTTGTGAGGTATTACTACTTAAAAAAACCGGATGGGGGTTCCTGGCCCGGTTTTACACAATGTGCCCCCTCATTATATACTACGATGCCAGAGGTCACGGTGACAGAATGGTTATTTTCTTACTCAAAATCGATAATGGTGTACTATGCCAAGTACTGAAAGCGCTACTTTGGCGAGTACGAAGACAGCGCGATATCGTTTTAGGAGCGCGCTTCAGGAACGCACGTGCGATAAACTCGGTGTTCAGTGCCCTGCAAAACATTCATATGCCATAAGACAGTGGGCAGTGCATACCGACAAAAGCGGCCATGATGGCGAGCAAGAGCAGAGTGGAGACGGCTTGCAGCCAGCCAGGGTAGCCGGCATAGCCGTCAGTCTGTGTGTCGGCAATGATGCCAACGATAAGGAGGCCCAGGAGGATGGGCGGGCACATATACTTGACCATGAAGTCCCAGAAGCGGCACAGGGGCACCACACGGGCGTTCTGGTTGATGGTTGCGCGGAGGATCTCGGTGCCGCAGAAGGAGACGTCGCAGACAAACTGGCCGAAGCCCTTGCTTTTGTCCTCACGGAGGGCGAAAGATGCAGCTGCGCCGATGAGGAACACCACGAAGCCCACGGGGATGCCTACGGCGAGGCCCAGGTAGTTGGGAGGGTACACGTTGACCATGGCCCCGGCGAGGAGCACCGCAAGGATGCTTCCAGAGAAGAAACTGCATTGGGCAGCACGGGTGGATTAGGCCGCCTGGCTTGGCACACACACCTCTTCCAGAACATGTCAAAAGTGATCATTCCCGTCTCAGTAGATGGACAAGTGTGCATCTTCCAAGGCAGTCTGAGGACATAGGTACTCACGCCGTTGTGTAGGCAATGGTGGCCTTGCGGCCAACGCGGGCGACGCAGTCAGAGTGGCCGTAGATCCACCCCACAGACGTGCACTCCATTATGCCCACGAGCTGCAGGCCGTAGTTGTTGATGTAGTGGTCCACGGAGTCCAGGAGGTAGAGGCCAAGATCAGTGGCAAATAGGGTGGAGGCGAGGAACGCAAGGCCACAGGTGACGAGCGCGACCGACTCGCGGCGGATGTGCCTGCATGCCAAAGGAGACACAATCCAAGCTGAGCATTGGCAAGCGAAAGGAGGTGCGAGGCATGGTGTGATGGTTGGCACTTCAGCATGGCACCCAGTGAAATCAGTAGCAGAAATGAATTGCGGATATTGTGACACCTGAAGCGGGGGGTGTCGGTGATGACGGTGGTGACGCCCTCCACCATAGAGAAGGCGGAGTCGATGCCAAGGTTCATGAGGGTGAAGAAAAACAGCACGCCCATGAAGTTGGAGACACCAGCCGGGAAGTTGGACAGACCCTGCATCCCCACAAGCCACAAGTCAGACGATGGCAACACGAACACTTCCCTCGAGCTGCCGGTCGCGCAGTCAGGCATGCCGCAGTCTGATTCCGCACCCGGGGGTAGACAACGAAGGCCAGTGAGATGCTCGCGGAACCGTAGACCTTCGCCACTGGGTCCTCTGAGTCGGCGAGTTCGGGACACTGCTGCAGATGCTCGTGAACCACGTTGCCCAGGACGGAGTACACCACAAACCCGGAGAAGATTGAAATTAGAGAGTTGGTGCCTGTAATGATGGCGTGGTCCTGAAGCCAGGGGGAATCAAGAAGTTGGGGGGGGGGGGGGGGGGGGGGGGGGGAGGGTTAGATGTATCTAGACGCACGGCATGCTTCTCTGGCACAATTTGGCTCACCACTGGAATGAGTGCAGCTATGGCACGGGCACCCACCATGACCAGGTCTGACTTGGGTGACACATAGCTGCCATATGCGGTCATGATGCCCATTGACACTCCGAGGGTGAAGAAGATCTGTGGAGCAGGAGCACAGGGTGTGGGATGTCCGAGCAGTCACGGGAGGTTATTGGTCTCAGCGAGGCCGGATCCATATGCGGGCTTGCGCACCTGGCCGGCGGCGTCTGTCCAGATGCTGGGATTATTCAAGGCAGAGGTGTCCCAGGTGCCCATGTAAGCCCTGACGCCATCACCAGCGCCGGGCAGGGAGATGTTGTACCCGAAGAGAATGATAAGGATGAGGACAGGAGCGGTGGCGGTGAAGTACACCACGCGGCCAGCGGACTGCACGCCCTTCCAGATGCTGAAGTACGCCACGACAAAGATGATAACGAGGCCGCCTGCAAGTTGTGGCACACCAAAATAACGGCGATCAGTGTTTTTATCCACAAAAAAGAAGTCAACATGCGGTCTATAGAACTATTATGGCGATTATTATTATGCCTTATTATATATTATCAAATATTATATAATAATCATTATCACGGTTAGTGTAATTATTTCAATGCTACAATCTCGGCATGCTAGTGGTGCTGAGTGTTGCCAGTCTTATGGCAGAAGGGGAATGGGTTTACTTGGCGTGTTGGGGGATGGGGAATGAGGCGGTCAACCAAGCTCAGTGCTCCGCACCATACACCCAGCCAGCGATGATCTCAGACTGCGCATTCTCGAGCTGCTCCTCGGACGCAAGGTGCATCACACGGTTGTAAAGGAAGTTCTCCTCGGGGGCGAGCGCGTTCTCGATGGCGCACTCCGCGGGCATGCCCTGCGCCTCCGCCGTCCAGGGGAGCGGCGAGATGAAGGAGCTCACAAAGTAGACACACGACCACGAGATGATGTTTGCTGCCAGGACGATGAGAAACGGCACCACAGCAAATCTCAGAACAGTGCCCGAAATCAAGAAGAACGCGGTCGGCAGGGCGGTGACGCAGGCGGCGGGCGCACAGTAGTAGGCCACAATCACGAAGCCAGAGATGACGCTGCTGATGCCAACGCCTCGCAGCCTGCGGTGGATGCCACCAAAAGCCTCCACGTCTCCAGCACGGAACTTCATGCCCAGGGACAGCTCTAGCAGGAGCAGGGGAAACCCGATGACAACCTGCCAGGGCACGCTTCATGAGTTACGTAGCCGTATCACTACTTTGGCAGTCGTGCATGTCAACAACACATACATAGTGTCACAGGTACCAATACAATAACAACATCAAGTAACGAATTGCACAATATTCAAAGCATACCTATGCCCACATAGGCATGAAACTTATGGTCATACATAAGCTCCACAATATTTGTCATCACTACCTGTGATACTCACCAGGCACAAGAGGTAGGGGATGAGGAAGATGCCACCTGTAGCAAGGGGGTAGGAAGCAGTCAGCTTCAGAAATTTTCCGACTCGTCCGCATCACGTCAGCTTGGCTCCCGTATCACATCACATCATGTAGTAGCTATTTCACTTGGACAAACAGATCTAAATCCAAGTTATGTTCACTATTACGAGAAGTCGCGAGATTGCGGCGAGTTGTGATCGTTTTCAACGAACCGGCGAGTGATCCGCTGGTGATACATACCGGTGACAACACGGCGATACTACCACGCGGGTATACCGCTGTGAATAATCACTAGTCGCTAATGCTGGCACGGTACTTGCCTGCACTCGTAAATCGTAATCGGATTTCGAACCGGCGCGGCGCGCTGATCATGGGAGCGGGAGGGCTCCCAATAGGTTAATAGGGCGTACTAATAGTTTTCCGTTCAGCCTCGCAGGTTGCTCAACCAGCGTTGTACGACGTCATGGCCTCAACGATAAGGAGTCGGAGCGACTCAGCTGACTAAAGGGACCGAGCTTATTACCACACAGGAACACCGAGACCCGCGCTGGTCGACGCTCAAGCGGCGATCGACCCGGACACCGACCATCCTGCAGCTCGACGGCTCGTCATATCCGTACTGCATAAAATCGGTGCTGCCAAACCTGTTGTTGTGAAAGGTTTGACAACCGAACGTTTGCGACTACCGCACCGTCAGTTGACCGTGGCGACGACAACGAGTAGTCCTCGACATTGCTTGAATTTTGAGCATCGCCGATTCACCGAGGAACCGGGATGCCGATGACACGTTTCCGCCCCGCACGTAATGACGCAAGCCGGGGAGCCGGGAACGGGGCAGGCACAGCGCGCACTAAGGAGAACGAGACAGCTGATGATGCTAATTCTATGCGCTTCTTCTTATCATAACCAGCATATATCGGCAGCGCGTCGAGGTGAAGGGGGGGGGGGGGGGGGGGGGGGGCGAAAGCGCACGCGTACAGAATAAATGTTCACTCCAGATCAATCTACAGATAGGACGATCGTCCGGTCAACTGACTACACGTCAGAATAGATCGCGGCTGTTGAGGCAGGCCAGATTGGATACGGGATGAGATGATAGTCGACAGCAGTACAGCAAGCACGTGGCAGTCGACATCCCAGAGGCAAGCAGGCGTACCTCCATGCCTGTAGCACAGGTAGGGAAAGCGCCAAATATTTCCTAGCCCAACGGCGCTGCCGATGGCCGCGAGCAAGAAGGAGGCGCGGGAGGGCCACGATGGGCGCCCCTGCAGTCGGCCCTCTACGGCCCTCGCGTCAGAGTGGTCGGCGGGCGCACCCATGGCGTTAACACGCCTGTTGATTAGGTATCATGAGCGGTGAATTGGGCACATGTTAGTGACGCTTGGCGACGCGTCGCTTTGGGCAGGTCGCTTCGGTGAAGGTTGTTTTTGGCTGTGCGTTCGGAACCACTGCAGGACGAGCGCGACAGCTCCAGGGCCGACATGCAGACGCTCACCAATATACGGAGAGAT
Organism: Tetraselmis striata; assembly: GCA_006384855.1. NCBI lineage: Eukaryota > Viridiplantae > Chlorophyta > Chlorodendrophyceae > Chlorodendrales > Chlorodendraceae > Tetraselmis > Tetraselmis striata. The sequence goes on along the minus strand of VCJN01000018.1, from coordinate 11,892 downwards.
GGGGCGATGCAGACTGCCACGCACGTTTACTGAACCTGAGGGGATTTCTCGAAAAGAAGTTGGTAGGCGGGTATGTTGATCACCGGACCAGGATGTCAGCAAACACGCAGACAATGAGGCCTCCTGGTTGAGCTTATGGCAAAGCAACCTGTTCGTTTCTCACTCCGCCGCGGCGCGCACCGGCTACGGTATTTATGTACGCGGTCAGACGGGGTCGAGGGCAGCGAATCCCCCTACTAGTATCATAATTTAAAATTGCTACTCATCCTCGTCAGCCCGACCGTCGTGTACTGGCGACGACGAACCAATAAAGATTAAGTGTACGACGACGTACTTATTACACGTACTTATTACACGACGTGCTTATTATTGCTGGACTATTGCTGTATTATGCAGCGATGCTACGAGTACTGATGGGTAGTCGTAGTCACATGCTGTATATTATGGCCACCTGAATCGCGGTACCTGTAGTACGGTAAACAAGTACTCGTACCAGTAGTGCTGTATATATATATATATATGTATACAGGCAAATGTATTCCGGGTAGTACGCGGGCACGACATGCATGTGCCGTTGGCACTGTTACGACTACGCCCCGTGCTGTACTACCCTGTAGCGACTATATACCCGCCGTATTTCCGCCAGACGTAATTCTCGCGAAGTACTCCCGTTATGCCGACCGAATACTCGCGTTATCCCGCACGCATGCGCGCGCGGGCGCCCGTGATGACCCCTCGTAACAGTACCAGTACCATAAGTTCTGGGGAACTGCTGCCTTTTTTGTAATTCACACCACCAGCACCATTAGTTAGGACGTTAACTGTATATAGTAGTAGAATATGGGCTATGCCAGACCTACGACTGCAGTTGGCGCACGAGGTCAAGTGCTGGGGCGGCTTCGGCCGATGTCCCGGGGCGAACTTTACTTTTAGTAGTAGAAAAAGAAAAATAAAGGCCCGGGCGGACATCGGGAGAGCCGCGCCCCAACACTCGACCTCTTGAGCCAACTGCAGTCGTAGGTCTGGCATAGCCCTTAGATAATTGGCTCATTCGATTCCTGAAGGGCTAATCCATCAACCTAGAGAACGTGGGACACGCCGGGTCGATATGGCCGGAATACATCAACCATGAACCGAACCCGGGACCTCTTGGATAAGAGACCACGGCTCAACCCAGCATACAAGGATTGTACATTGTATTCAATGTTTATTTTGGCGGGCGCCGGCGGTATACCGAAGACTGTCCATTACTCAGTTATGGACATCGAGTATAGTTGTAAACGCACTTTTCTTGACATTGTAAGCCCGCATGGAAGTAAAAACTTTACCCTTTCGTATCGAGCGATGGTATGTATTTATGAAGATTTGTCTGTGGGGCATATTTAAAAGTGCACAAGCGTCATCCCATTTGATCCAAGTTGGACATATCTCAATTGAAATTGACATTGAAATTGATTACAACTGCTAGTCTGCTGCATCCACTTGCCCAGAGTGAGTTGTTCTTAGGACCTGCTATCTCTGACCATGATAGAGAACACTAGGTGTAATTTATTACAGCTCAAGCTAACGGCCTTCCTTCAGTGTGCCCAAGCCCGTCCTCCTTCCAGCAGGCTGAAGCTAGGACAGCAGCGCTCCCCTGATGTCCCTACCTAAGTCAGACCTATCCCATTATTCAAAGCTTAGCAAGCAAGCTTAGGCAGCCGAAGCGTCCCGCCTGCAGCTACCAAGGTGAGATGGTAGAAGGGGGCTGACCGGAATAGCTGTGTGGTGCTCAGTATTTATCCACCGCTGAGTCGGCTAGTATATATGGTTGGTGGGTGCTGCGATGCCCTCCGACATGTAATTGGGTAGGTGTTGCCTGTTGTGGTTGTGGGAATCAGCGGTGTGTGTTTTGTGTGTGTGTGTGTGGTGAGTTTTTGGGTTTGTGTTGGTGTATGAGCTGCACATGGCACAGGGTTAGTGGTGGGCGGTGGTCTTGAGTCAGTTGGCTTGGTTGTTGCTTCATTGGCTCGCTCAACAGCTTATTGCTGGTGCGAGCTGCTAGACGGGTGGGCTGCATCATCGTCCGTTTCCCAGTCGCTGTCTGAGCCGCGGGTGCCGGAGAGGCATGGCTTGCTTCTACTGCGGTTGCGGGCGGCGCCGTCCGAGCGGCTACGGCCCCTTGGGCTGCTTCTTCTTATGTTTGGCTGTTGTGGCTGCCTTGCTCTTGCTTGCTGGGGTGGGCTGGCTGGGGTGACGTCCCAGCTGGATGGAGAGGCGTTGTGGATTGCGTAGCAGGTGTGACTCCGCTGTGAGGCTGGCCAGTTCGGCGGCTATTGCGGGTTGGCTGTCAGGAGAGGGATGTGCAAGCAGCTCTGTGGTTGCGGTGGTGAGGTGGTGAAGTTCTGCCCGTCGTTCTGTGGTGCCACTGGGTGTGCCCTCCCGGAATGTGCGGTGCATGGTTGAGCGTTGGGGGGAATCGAGGGATATGTCAGCCAGACCCGGTGTCTTTGCTGCCGCACGTTTGGCGGTGTCCACCTCCATGGCGTTGTCGTTCTCCTCGTAGTTGAGTTCGAGTTCTTCCTCGTCGTCCGCCTGCGCTCCCAGGCATGGCAGATGCCGCGGAGGCTGTGGCTGTAGGCGCAGGGGCTGGGTGGGTTGTTCAGGGGGCGCGCTCCTTTGTTGCTCCGCGCTGGTCGATGGTTGCCACTGCATCTGCAACCGCTCCTCGCCTCGGTGTTATGTGCTCGAACCCAGGGGGGAGAGCGTCGCGGACTTGGGGTGTGGTCTTGGCGGCTGGGGTCGCTGGAGTGGCAGTTGGTTCGGGCGTGCTGGTGGTGGGGCTGGCGATGTGTCGGCAGGGTGACTCTCGGTTGGTGCCGGAGTTGGCTCGGCCTTGATCTTCCCGCACGCTGTTGACACTGTCTAGCGCCACTGTTCTGTTCTGTCGGTGCCGCGGGTGCCACCGATGATGCTGTGGTGGTGGGCGGTCAGTTGCAGGGTGAGGGTGTAGATTGGGCGTCCGGCGCCTCGTAGGGCAAGGGGCGTTGGGGCGGTATTCCATGCCTTCTTACGCAGGTCCATCACTGCGCGTCGGATCAAGTTGTGGCCAGGTTTGCCTCCCAGTTCTCCCGCCTCCCGGATCGTGTGGCTGAAGGGGTGGATGAGCAGCTCCGAGGGGTCGAACTCGGACTCCGTGAGGTAGATGACGATGGTGCGGAGGCGTATCACCCGAGACATATCTCAATGGGTACATATCACCATTAGATGTGCAGGTGTCGACAACTACCTTTGGTATTACTTGTAAGGGCCACGCATCATGCTGATGCGAGGTTTTAATCCACGACATGCGGCCGCATTAGGCCTTTCGGGAGTTTCAGGTCCGGCTAGCTAGCTAAGCGTGAACCGGAGCACCTAAAGGTGCCCGAATAGCGTTCATGCTATGTGCCATGCGGTTGCGGGGAATGGGTGTTGGGGTGAAGGAAGGGGTGTCTTTGCGTGACACTTGGTACCTAACAAGAAACCCAATATCACCAAAGCTAGGTATTCTTTAATTATACGGAAACATCATACCGCGGCAAATGTCACCGAGACGTGCCGGTGGCAGCGCATCAGAGTGGGCAAGGAGGGTGCAACCAAGCAGGGTGCAGCCAAGGAGGGGTAAGAGGTGGCTCGATGGCATCCGATACTGGCTCTCCGTGAATTTCGTAGGTGTCATTACTTGGGTGTGGTGGCGTCGTGGGTGTCGAAGTTTGAAGCGGGGACGCGAGCAACGCATCGCGATGCGTGCCCGTCACGGTGTCGATGCGGTGCACTACCGGTTTTATAGCAAATAGCGTATCTGCGGATGTCCCACTAGCAAGCAGTGAGCTAGCAGAGCCACGAACTTCACACTTCTCCACCACATTTACGGTGTTAAGAAACATAGTACATTACACAGTGTTGCGGGCACGAGAGGATAGAGTCGGCGGAGTACAACGTTTTCGGAGTGCTTGCCGCCTCCATGACCTCCCCACCGTCACGCCCTTCGGCCGCCGGCATCGCGCCGCCGCATCCCTACTCTACGACTTGGCCTAGCGAATAAGTCAAGGGGGGCGTGCAAATCCCGGAGAACCGCCTGGTGTGCCATCGCGCCGACCCACGCGCGTGCCCCCGCATGCTCTCAAAAAGATCGCCTGCCTTTTTTCGTGATTTATATATTTGTCGTTGGAGCGTCCGACGACCAGCACCCGCCTTCGAGCTACGATCCACTGCGCCCCGTCAACGTCACGCCGCCGAACCCGATACCCAGTCGGAGCCAGTCCCAGGTACGCCAAAAACACTGACTCGCAGCGCCGTGCGAGCGAGATCTCGGCCCTCGTGGCGCCAGCCTGTCTACCCCACTTTTTCGCAACCCGGGGTCGGCACCGATGCCAACATATGCGCCGCCCTTACTGCACGGCGACGGCATCATGGCGCGCGCGGGCTGGCCGCCTCCGGCCGGCGCTACAGCCCGGCAGCCCCCCACTGGGCGGCTGGTGGCCTGAGCTAGATCCCTCACCGCCACACCGCGAGCGTTGGCAACGGTATCTATATCATCTAGGCAAACGATACCGTACTTTAAAGCGGCGGCGGCGCTGCGCCACGCTGGACAGTCACGCGCTACCTCATGATGGCCCAACATGGCCCGCCGTCGTCGCCAGGGATGGCAGACGACGACGAAATCTGCATGAAGCTCACTATGGTGTGGGAAGGCATGCTTATGGGCAAGAGTGTCTTCAACTTCAATACGCAGTGGCTAGAGAGGCAAACTCTCAGCGAGCTCCTGCTAGAGCATGCGGTCATGGCGTTCCTGAAACGCGAACAACGCGCTTTTTGTACGCCCGTTGTTACAGCCCCCTTAGGACTTAGGCCGAATAGTCGTCTAGCCATAGATAGTCCTAAAGCAGGAGCTGAGTCGAGGGCCCATTGGATCGTTATTCCACACGGCCAGGAATAATGAGCAGAGATTTGGGAAAAGGGATTCTTACAGTACCGGAATGCCGGTAACCTGGGTGACTGGCCCGGCGGTGGTTTTGCCGGCCTATTTATAGTCGCTGGTTTCCGTCATTCCGTGCGCTGTGTACAGATCCAATTTCCGCCACTTGTGCTGCGTGTAACTACTAGACTCATACTAAAATCGACGTGTCCGGTCCTAATCCGCGGCCCGTCGCTATTTTAGTCATACACTACTAAGTACAGACACGGTTCCTAGCACCTTCGCCTGTCCGCAGCACAGTGATATAATATTTATCTACTATTGCTATAGCAAATGCTATAGCGTTCTAGATGGTTCTAGTAGGCTCTAGTACCTACTACTAACACTCCACTAAGGCAGCGCTCCATCTCACGCTTGGTATCATCATCCTCTAACAGGTGACACCATAGCGTACGACAATCGCCGCTGCTGGTACGCAGGTACATACAGGTTACTCGCACCCCATGTGGGTACTCGTAATACTGTCCTGCACTACTAGTCGCCTGGTAGTCGCTCGTACTGACGCCTCGTCGTCCTCGTACCAGTACTTCGCCTTCACTTGTACTCGCACTTGCAATGCTCATACTCGTACTTCGCTTGGCTTGTACTCGTTCTCGTCCGTCTCAGTCGCCAGTTCTTCGCTCCTTCGTCGGCTCCCGCAGTACAAAGTACAGCAGTGTAGAGTACATAACACTCTCACCCTGTTAATGAACAGCGGCCGCGCTGTTCGCCAGTACGTTCAGCAGAACTCGGTCGTCGTTGTATAGAGTCGCGTAGCCAGAATATGTACAGATATGTACAGGTGGTGACACTCGTCATAGAGGCAGTCCCTTCGGAAAAAAAATCCTCATAGTCGAGCATCATCTGGTCGTGCAGCAAGTTGCAGCAAATCGCCACCAATGACACCGATAGGTGTCGCTCGGTGGGTAGCCACAGAAATGCAGCATCATTCGAGCTCAGCCTCGTCGCGTCGAACTGTCGCAAGTCCCCATTGACTCGTAGCGTGTGCGCCATCGCTCCCGCCATCGGAACGCACACTCGCGTAGTCGTGGTCTAAGATCATATACCATAGGCTCTTGCGTCGCAGTTCGCCGAGTTAGCAGGCTCGCATCCTGGCATCTCAGCGGTGTCGACATTGGCACGCAGCGCGTCGGTATATTTGTCGCAAAGCAGAAAGTCAATGGTGTGCCATCGCTGCTCGCGATACCGTAGGTGGGACACTTGTCGCTACCTGTAGCAGCTCTCGTGCTCGCAGTCGCTCATCGCTGAACCGTAGTCTCATGTAGTCCACGGATTTTTCTACTCTCGATTTCGGTCAAAGCTCGTAGCAGGGCTGGTAGAGGGAATCATCGGCCAGTACCTTACAGTACTTCCGCAAGTAGATAGCCGTCCCATACCGGATACCTCCTCGCCATTTGTACTCGTAGTCTATTACTCATCGCAGCAGTACAATATCTCCGTCCCATACCGGTGATACTGTTTTTGGTTCTGATGCAGTGAGTCGTAGACATACTCGTGCAAATATCCTCCTGTTTTTCCTGTATTTTGCACTCTTGGCCTCCACAGTAGTAGATTCGTAGTCGCTGCTTCGGTATCTCCTACTGTGGTACGACGCGCTTCGTTCGGTACCGTACAGCATACAGCATGTACAGGCAGGTAACGCGCCGAGTCTCGGTCGCCTCTCCGCAGCTCCCATCGCGCCATCTTCGCGTTGGCCGTCGTCGAGTCTTCTTACTTGGCAGCAGGCAGCAGGGTCTCCTCCGCCATACCGCATCATGTCGAGAGAAATGCGCGCGTCCGGACATTGAGCCGTGGTCACCCAGGATTTTCACCTGACGGCTCATGTCATAAATCTCGCAGCGCTCCCCTCGAATCTGAGTCTACAGCTGTTTTGTACTCGCGTACGAGATTAATCGTACCAGCACCTCATGGTTGTACCGGTAACCACAGCTGTTCCGTCTTCTTCGTCTTCTGAGTTCGATTTTCATGTGGCAGGTTCATTCTTCATCGCAGAAAAAAAAATCTGCGGTTCTTCTTGTTCGCTATACCAGCTCGTTACCAGTAGTCGCTACTGTGCCGATAACGGCTGATACAGGTCGGTTCTGGTTGATGTCGCGCCATCGCCAACTCGCGTCGTCGGAACTGTAGCTGGGGTCGCGAGTCGCACGTTGCTCCGCCCTCATGGCTTCGCAGCTTGCAGCGTCATCGTTACACATCTCAGATCGAACGTTCGGCTGCTCCTTGGTACTCGCAATCTTCGTCCCTTCGCTAGTTCATAATTTCGCTCGCTCGTTGTCGCATCCTCCTCATCGTCGCTACATCGTTCTCGCCACGTCGAACTTGACTCCATCTATCAAAGCCGGTGCGCATCCTCGGTGGGCGTCCCCGCCATAGGATCCTTGACATCTGAAGTCTTCTTCTGTCCCTATCCCGCCTCTCGCTCTCGTCGCTATGCCGCTTCTCTTGTGGAATCCGGAACCATGTGCTCCGGTCACCGCTCCGAAACCAAGTGTTTCGTCGCACGGCTAGGAATAATGAGCGGAGATTTGGGAAAAGGGATTCTTACAGTACCGGAATGCCGGTAACCTGGGTGACTGGCCCGGCGGTGGTTTTGCCGGCCTATTTATAGTCGCTGGTTTCCGTCATTCCGTGCGCTGTGTACAGATCCAATTTCCGCCACTTGTGCTGCGTGTAACTACTAGACTCATACTAAAATCGACGTGTCCGGTCCTAATCCGCGGCCCGTCGCTATTTTAGTCATACACTACTAAGTACAGACACGGTTCCTAGCACCTTCGCCTGTCCGCAGCACAGTGATATAATATTTATCTACTATTGCTATAGCAAATGCTATAGCGTTCTAGATGGTTCTAGTAGGCTCTAGTACCTACTACTAACACTCCACTAAGGCAGCGCTCCATCTCACGCTTGGTATCATCATCCTCTAACAGGTGACACCATAGCGTACGACAATCGCCGCTGCTGGTACGCAGGTACATACAGGTTACTCGCACCCCATGTGGGTACTCGTAATACTGTCCTGCACTACTAGTCGCCTGGTAGTCGCTCGTACTGACGCCTCGTCGTCCTCGTACCAGTACTTCGCCTTCACTTGTACTCGCACTTGCAATGCTCATACTCGTACTTCGCTTGGCTTGTACTCGTTCTCGTCCGTCTCAGTCGCCAGTTCTTCGCTCCTTCGTCGGCTCCCGCAGTACAAAGTACAGCAGTGTAGAGTACATAACACCCGTGTAACACCACACCACCAAAATCCCAGCGAGCGAGCGGCGGCGGCGACACAACGGACAGCAGCGGAGAACGTCTCGCTTTGCAGCGACGTTGACATACTCAACAAACGCGTTGACAAGCCGGACAAGAAGGTGTAGTCGCTACAAGTCCAGCTTGAGGCGGAGCGGGTGCGCTCCCGGGCTACGCTAAGAAAGAGGCTGTAAAGTAGATTCGTGCGGCTGCCATACATGCGGAGTGCGCATGCGAAAAGCTCGCAAAGGCTGTAACTCAACGCAAACTCTGCCAAGGCAGCCGTTCGGCGAGCAACGAGAGAGTTTACCAGCGGCAGCGAGGCTTCTAGTCGGGCTGGAGTGAAAGCTCGGGCTGCCATTAAGGAGCGGAAGCTGTTGCGAGCCATGGCGTGGTGACAACAAGGAGGACCTGCATACCTATCAATTGGTAACTACTACATGGCCAACTCAAGCCGAGGCTCTTCTCTCTCTTCTCCCCGCGGCTCTCTTTCGGACTCCCTTCGATATGTCTGGTGCCGGCTCAGACATGCGCCGTTCGGCCAGGGTCACACATGCCGGCTGGCTTCATGTGCATCGAGCCAGAGGACATGATCGGGGACACCATGCATGCATGCATGCATGCATTCATTCAGATATGTCCGCATGTGACGTGGCACAGCACCGTGCACAAGTGGTGCAAGGACATGCAGACAATGCGCATGCGGCAATGGATGCGATGGAGCTCATCGGGCTACCAAGCAGAGAGGTGAAGGTGCAGAGTAGGAAGAGCAAGGCCATCACCAAGGCAGATCTCCCTGCCCTCAGCGGGCATGAGGTGCAAAAGGTGCTGGAGGGCCGCCGCCAGCTTGTGCTTGACGCCGCGATCCATGCGTCACATGATGGCAGAGTAAAGATTCTAGCGGTGTGGGAGAAGTACGACGGCATATCAGCAACATTGAGTGCAGACCCTGGCGGCCTCACGGCTGAATGACGGGCTGGCGGCAGCCAAGAAGCTGCGGACAGCTGCGGAGATGTTCTTCGCATCCTTCTTGGACATCGCGACAACACATGACATAACTCCGTACATGAAGTTGCATGCCACTTCCCCCGATGGATGGAACTGCATGGCAACCTTGACGCGCTGAGCGCTCAGTGCATGGAGCACTGCTACATGGAGATCAAGGAGGGCTTCCGCAAGGGCAGTACCGCAAGGAGGGCTTCCGCAAGTCATGAAGCGCAGTACCTTCATGACGCACCACCATGACATGCACGGACCAGTCCATCATGCACAACCCCAACTACCCAAGTCAAAGGCAGATGCCATAAAGGCAGAGATCGCAGAGAACGCGGCGAAGCGAAGAAAATGTGGATGCGTTATTTACATCTAGTAAGCGTGTCCCTTCCCCTTCTCGCCCTTACTGGATTTACCATAGATAACCATGTAACGTGAGCGGTGGGTGCTCGGCTCACCCCCGCCCTCAGCCCCCCCCCCCCTTCACCGATGTTGCCCGCCTCGCCTCCCGCTTGCATCGCTGCTTCATGCTCCGCCTTCCTCTGCATGTCGTACTTCCTCACATCTGGCTAACAGCTTGCCGCATCCCAGCTGTCAATGCTGTCGTAGCTTTCAGGGTTGCGCCGATGTGGGCTGCATGGCGCTGAATAGTCACCTCCGCTGGTATTGTCTGAGGTACCCGCTGACTCTCGCCCCGTGCGCTCTTGCCGCTCCTTAGCGCGCGGCTTCCGAGCGCGCTCACGCAGCTCGCGCGCTCGCCCTGAGTGCACAGTCCAGAACGCCTCCCGTCTGCCTCGCTCTCGCCCGATGGCCCCTCCCACCAATGTAGAGAGCCACCTATCTGTCCGGGAAGGACTGGCGGGATGGGTGCGCTACATCAGTCCCAGCCCAACACAGAGCGCAAAGCGTCGCTGTCGTCCATTGGTCCCACGTGGTGCATGAAATGTGCCTCGCACAGTGCATGCAGCTCGCGCATTGCGTATGCTTTGGGATCATCAAAAGTAGGGAGGAAGGGCCATACCTTTGGATCACTTTGGTCCACTGAGGAGCTGTAGATCGGTGTCCTCCTTCGCTGTCACCACTCCGGTGTGGAGATACACAGTCCCGTTCTCTACCTTCAGCTTGCTGCCATGGCCCCGGAATGGCTCTTCCTTCACTTCTAGGGACTGAGGGTACAGCGTGAGCATGATGTCTCCATGTCGGTCATCTTGGCCCCACCGTGCGCTCCCCTCTTCACATGCTGCTCCGCGCGTGCATCAGCCCGTGCCTTCTTCGCAAGCCGCATGTGATTGCGAACCTTCAGCGGCCCGCATTGCACGTCCTTGAAGACGGCGACCGACTCGTCTCCCTCGCGAAAGGTGGTCATGTATCTGGCCTTCTTGCTCCCGCCGCGGGCTGTGACGCGGACCTTGTGCCACATGTCCGGTCGTTCCTCGCAGACCGAGATGAGGATGTCCGCTGGCACGCCGCGAAAGGTCGTTGTCGCGGGCTTGAAGCCTCCCCGCATGTGGTGGATGCTCAAAGCGGCCGTACATTGCCTATGTCACCGCCGAAACCTGCGCCTCCTCGCCTAACACTGCCAGTCCGTGTACTGCGGCCGACTTGCCACACTGCCAACATATGTCGGAGGCGGTGGGCTGGTTGGCCGAAATGGCCAGAACGCACCGAGCGCAGTTCTCGCGCCGCGCCATACCGTTGGGGCGCTGCGTCGGCGCGATGAATTTTCAGCCTCATACTTCCTTACAGCCTCAGCTTCCCCTCCCTCTAGCGATATCGGGTCCGTGTCGGGTGGGATCGGTGCCGAGATGTCTCCGATTTTGTTTGGCGTGGGTGGGCTGCGGTGAGTGAGTGGGCAAAAAGGGCGGCATCCATGCTTGATGCGGCCGAGTGCGGAGCCGGTGTTGACAACTGTGGGCGCCACCTGCCCGAACAACGCCAAGTATGTGTACCCAAGGGAGAAGGTTCGCGCTCCAGGCGTCGTGATGCGCATTGGTTGCGCGCACTGGCGGCGAGCGCGCTATGTGGTTGTACGCCGTGGTTGCCGACTTCGCTAGCGGTATCGTCCCGAGAGCCGACGCCAACATCTCTGCATCATACGTGCAACACATAGACGTCACCACCGCCTCGGGAGGTAGAAGGCGCCAGCCCCAAGACGAGTATGACATCACCCGCAGGTTGCATAAGAATATATCATGGAAGGTGATGCATGACGTGCCAACCGACAAGCATGTCTCGTTCGACGTGGATCGGGAGCTGGCGGTGGGCTCCTCTTCCCCGCCCCTTGCATGCAAAATGTCATGCATACATCAATTGCATCTTACATGGCACTGACCCTCATGTGAGCACGTGGATGGCTGCCAATGGCCTTGCAGATGCCCATAACTATGACATCTTCATGTGCGGCATGCAACCCCTGGATGATGATTATCCTCATCATGCTTCCTTTCTCAGCGATTACCGCATGACATGTGCTAACCCCGTGGAGATTGCGTCCTACACGCACAAGAAGAACAACCCCGCTTGCCCAGGAGTATATCCTCACCTTATGCGTAGTGTGCGCATGGTCATCAGGTGAGGCTTGCGCTGCCATCTCTATAGCACCCCGCTTTATCTGCCCCGTGCCTTGCTATGTTGCGCCCACTGATGATGCATTGCGCTTGATGGGC
>VCJN01000016.1:0-49705 GCA_006384855.1 Tetraselmis striata | reverse complement strand
ATTGCTGCCTTTGATAGGGGCGCAGAATCTTTGTGAGATGAGGGGCATTGGGGACAACAGGCCAAGGGGGGGGGGGGGGGATGAATGGAGGGGTTCATACCCGCTTGCGGTGCACCGCCACGATGAGCTTGTCGCTGGGCGGCAGGCCGAGGTAGTTCAACACGGAGGCGCTGCTGCTGCTGACGCCGCTCCAGGTGGGACTGCGGGGGGAGGAGGCGGAGGAGGCGGAGGTGCGGTGTAGCACCAGCTGCGGGTTGCGCCAGAAGAAGGGCGAGCTTGGCTGGTTGCCGCCCTGGATGGGTAAAGGGGGGGGGGGGGGGGGGGGGGCGACGGATGCTCAGTATCATGCACGGGTCTCGCCACACCTTACTATAGTCAGAAGCCTTCTTTCTAAGCCACAAATCAAGCTATGAGAACCTTTGTTATGTAGTTTTGGTATGGTTTGGTCCTCATCTGACCTCTGGCAGGGTAGGCAGGTTCTTATCCGCAGTGTTCTTATCACGCACTCGCACCCGCATGAGAGTTGTCAGTAAACCCTAAAACAGGTAGGGCGGACCTTCCGTGGTCAAGATGCCGAGTGTCTGTTTCCAATGGCAGTGTTTTAGACGGTGATTCCAACAGTGTTGGGAAATTCCGTCACTGGCCGTCCCAATCAGTCTTACAGAATGTTTTGACAATTTGCTCGTTGACTATAACGGAGCGTCGACTACCCAGTGGGCTTCTCGTAATAACTGGATCGCTGCTGCCTAAACGGCCTTGGCAGAGATGACGCTGCCAGGGTTTCACTGTTGCCATTCCTGTCCCGGGGGGCAAAAAAATAGGGCCTGTGCCGGGTTGCCGCAGAGATGCGGCAGGCGGGGCGGTGCTGTTCAGGCACGGGGGGCCGCACCTTCCAGAAGCCCTGCCAGCTGCCCTCCGCCTTGCAGCCACTGCAGCCCTCGTTCCAGCCCTGATCACACGGAGGATGTGTAGTGGCGGGACAAAAGATGAGGACAGGGCAGCAGCAGCGGCGGGGGGGGGGGGGGGGGGGGGGGGGGCTTCTGCCACAGTCGGTTGGCAGCGCGAGCGGTCGCTTCAATGGCGTGGGCCAAAAGTTCGGCGATCGAGATGGTAAGTGCTAGTTGCAGCAGGAATAGCAGGGGTCGCAGTGCAGTGGTGTTAGTCCTGCCGCTGCGGGCGGTGATACTGAGGATGGCGGTTGCGAAGATTAAAGCGGCGCGTCAAGTCGGCGATGACGGTGATGCCGGCAGCAGTCGTAATGGCAATGATGAGGCGGTTAACGGGGCTCGAGGATAGGGTACGAAAAAGCTCGGCGATGATTTGCAGCATTATTGCGCTGGGAGACCTGTGGCGCTGTTGTGGCCCATTCTGTTATGTTTTGGAAGGAATGCTGTTCATCACTCATCACGCCTGGCCGGGCGGGGGGGGGGGGGGGGGTATAATTGTGTATCATGTGCATGTCGATGACTATGTATGTGCATTGGTATGTACAGCAAGCCCAAAAGTGTGATTACTGCCATGGGGGGCGCTTCGGGCGGATGGTGGCTGTTGTGATGATGATTGCCGATGGTGCTGGTGGGCCACGGCAAGGTGATGCCCAAAGATGGCAGACAACGGCAGCGGCGGCGAGTGGCGAGTGTGTGGATGATGGGCCAGTGTTTGGAAATGGCAGGCATGACAGTTCACGGTGGAGAGGTGGAGATGGCGAGGCTTGTAATTGAGGAGGAGGGGAGGGGAGTCATGGCCGCGGAACATGCCGGCCACCTCACAGGCGGGCCACCCACCTCCAGCTGGCCCACCGCCTCCACCTCGATCTCCTGCTGCGCGGCAAAGCCGATGCGGGAAGTTGACCTGCCGGCCCGGGCTCCCGCTCGCGCAGCGTCGCCACGACGACGTAGCAGCGGGCGCCAGCACGAGGCACGGCGCCCACGCTGTCGTTGTCCGCCAGGCAAGAAGGCGGGCACGCGGTTGGCAAAGGCCACCTCGCAGCGCCCGGTGCCTCCACCGCGAAAGCAGTCCAGGCTGACGCTCTGCCCCGCCTGCCCCCTGGCGCTGCGCCTCAGTGGGATGACAGCTCCGTGGGGGACTCAGCCGCACGATGTACTGTGGCCACAGGAGCGCCCGCCGGCATCAGTGGCGCCGCATGACAACCCCGAGGCGGCGGTTTAGTGTTTCAAGCAAAGGGAATTAATCAACCCTTGCACTGGTGGCATGTCACCAACAGCAGAGAGAGGGGAGGGAAGGGAAAGGGATGGAGGGGGGCGGGGGGGGGGGGGGGGGGGGGGGGGGGCATTGTAAACCAGTTTATTTTGGCCGCAGTCCGGGGTTTGTGGCATTGTCGTATAATTTGCCGCCCTTCGACCTCATAGTAGTATTCTTCTATTCTGCTAGTACCGCAGTATATTCTCTCAGTACTGCTAACGAAAATACTGTAAACACGGTGAGGATTACCTTCATGCCTCATTACCTTCATGCCTTCATACCTTGGTGACTATCACGGCCTGTGTAATCCTTACCAAACGCGCTACCAGTATGCAATCCTTGCCAGTATGTAAACGCGTTGTGTTATTCCTGTAGATCCATTGTTAGGAACGTTTTGAAAACGGTAAAAGTACAAGTAAAGTTCGCCCGGGACGTCGGCCGAAGCCACCCCAGTACTTACACCTCTTGCGCAACGTGCAGTGGTAGGTCTGGCATAGCCCGTAGACCATTGCCTCGTTCGAACCCCGAATGTCTAATGCATCAACCGGATATAAAACCCAGGACACGCCGGGACGATAGCGACTATTGCCGAAAATCCATCGGCCAGGAAAATACATCGCGTACGAGACGACCGCACAACCGAGCGGACAAGGAATGTACCTTGTTATCCGGTATATAACGCATATGCCGCATGTACTGGTAGAAGTACTCGTCGTAATAACGCGTAGAAGCACTCGTCATAACGCGTCGTCATCGTTGCCAGTATGATATAGCGCTAGTCGCTATAATCCTTAAACGTACTCGCCATGCATCGGTTCGCAGTCTTGTACCTGTATCGCGATCTCGTTTCAAACAATGGACGTGTATTTTTCATGTATAAATGCAAAATACAGACTGTCTCGAAATGCACTAAGCGCTATCGAGAATGAATAATTCGCGATATGACTAAGATGTATTTGTCCGTTTTCTTTCAAATCATCAACACATTTTCTGTTCTATTTCTGTTTCTATCTCTAATTGCCAAACTTGCATCCCGGTAGACTGTCGCTAAGTCGCTAAGTCGCTAGACTGCTTCAACTATTGGGCCGCAGCGAGAACAAAATAAAATAATTGTACGATGAGATATTGGGTTGCGTGCGGGTACCGCGGTACTCGCCACCGATAACATGGTACGCTTTGCGTACATGGCGGAATCGCTACATCATAGCCATTGTGGTGGGTAATGTATGCGCACTCATCTTATATTCTGGCATCACTTAATGGTAATATCACTGCTAGATAGGAAGACAGGTACTGACCATTACTATATGAAAGAAATCGCGACGATCAAAAGGAGCAAGCAGCTTGGTAAGACTAAACCAGCTTCACGTTGAGCTTCAGGTGTTGCCTAAGTGGCGATCTAAAAAGCAGATTGCCTCTCCTCTCCGGGATATAGGAGACGTACGTGATGGTTGCACACTTGATGCTACGGCGCAGCGGCCCGAGGGTGCACTTTCAAAGTGGCTACGCTTATTCACACTAGCTATTCCATAGTAAGATAGTGTCATAATAATGCATGTTCGAACTGTAAGTGCGTTTTTATGCGTGCCGACACGACAACAAGAACGCTACAAGTAGAATAAATTTGCCGCCAGAAGTCAAGACAAGATCAGACTGCACAGAATACGCCGCAGTTCATCCCGTAGGCAGCATGCACACAATCTCAGGCTGCGATTACGTATTGTTTAGACAGATGCGTCAGCACATGCATGCGCATTGCCGTACGATTTAAATTGTCGTAAATCGTATCAAACTGTCGTCGATTGTCGTAAATGGCCATACATGTTAATTGTCATAAATGAAAGCGCAGCAAAGAACAGTAGTATCCTTGCTACACTGCCTTAATCACATATACTAATTATATATCCCCTAATGTTTACCCGAGTGACATGCATAAATGCATGATAGATATGATGCTTGTACGATAGTGTGTAAATAGCTTCAACGGGTGTCTGTTTTGTTGATCTAAGTCCGGGAAATGAAGGCCGCCACGGCATCGGCCGCGGGTACCCACCTGCGGGTTGAGGTAGTACGAGGGGTGGGCGGGGTCGGGGCCGCCCCAGGCGCTGTCGCGCCAGCATCCTCCGCTGACGAGCGACAGGTGCGGGAACGCGGCGCCGAGCTGGCTGGTCACCGCCTGCAGCCCCGTCTCCGCGTCCGAGATCAGCGTCACGGCGCCGCAGTCGCGCGCCGCCGCCGCGAGGAGAAGGCGGGTCCGCATCACCGTCTCGTCGAGCTCCAGCTGGGCGCCGAGAGGGGACGAATTTCAGCCCAGACCGCGATGACGTCAGCATCGGGGGGCAGCTTGAGGAAACCCTATACCCTGAGCCCTAATCCTATCACGCATGTACCCTAGTAAAAGATGGTGCGCGGCTGCCCCGCCCCGCCGCTTTGCCTGCTCGGGGAATAAGGGCTGCTGGGGGAGTTCTGCGCAGGCCTCACCAGCTCGAGCGTGTCGGGCCGGCAGAGCATGGCCAGGGCGTCGGGGCTGGCCTCCACGCACGTGAGGATGGACCGGGCCACCGAGACCTGCAGCCCGAGCGACGAGTGCCGCAGGCTGGCAGCCAGGCAGGCCAGCCCGTTGAGCGGCGCCCAGTCGAAGTCGGGCGCCTCGAGCTCCAGGGCCAGCAGCTGCGCCTGAAGCCCGGGGGCGCCCGACACCAGCCTGCCCAGGGCGCGTGCCGCCGCTACCTGCAAGCCACACGCCCCACAGAGAAGCTGCTCATAAATCGTAATAAATATAGTCTAGTCGGCATAATTTATTTTACACTACTGGATTCAGATTTTACAAGAGATACAGCAGCTGCCAAAATCAATCAATTAATCAATCAATCAATCAATCCATCCATCCATCCATCCATCCATCCATCCATCCATCAATCAATCAATCAATCAATCAATCAATCAATCAATCAATCAATCAATCAATCAATCAATCAATCAATCAATATCACCGACATTTCAGTGCTGCGTTGCCAATCGTGCCATTTAGATAGATCGTATACCGCACCATTGAATCGGTGAAGTTCGGGTCCCAAGATACAGAACTTTTAATTGTTCTGCAGCAGTGAGTCGAAACATCCGGGTGGTATTCCGTGTGTCTTCTGATAGCACATCTTGAGATTAATGCAGTTTTCAACTCCCTTGTGGAGAGGGGGCCAACACAAGAACATACCAAAAACCGAAAGCGCGATCTCGGGAAGGCCAACAGCACATTTTGGCGGGGGTGGTTCCCGTAACTGAAGGTCACAACGTCATGAAGGTCATACTGTAATAGTGTGTTGCAGTTCTCATCGCAACTCGAGACGGCATTGGATAGCATCATCCCCAGAAACGAATAGCGGCTCTCTGTCCTTTACTCGTGCCGATCTTTCCAACAACCCACTCATCGCAGGTCTGGGCGCCTGGCCCAGTGGCAGTGTGCAGCCCTCTACAGCACCCGCCAAGCAACCTCAACTTCTTGGTAGGTAGTGAGAAGCGTGCTGCCATCTTCCGATGCCGCGAATCCCACACCGATGTTTAGGTAGTATCTAGTGTATGAGCGGAAATGCAATTTGGGAGAGGGGGTGGGGGGCACCTGCACTCGCTGGTTGTGCACCATCGTCGCCATGAGAAGCACCCCCACCACGCCATGCGCACTGGCGGCTGCCTTGCAGGCCTCGCTGCCCTCCGCCATCTCCGCCAGCGCCCCGATGGCCGCCTCCTGCAGGTGCTGGCTCTCCGCGGCCATCAGCGCCATGAGGTGGCCCATGCAGGCGGAGGTGAAGAACTCGCGGTTGGCGTTGTTGCCGACACAGAGCTCCGCCGCCGCCGCGGCCGCGCGGATGCGCGTCTCGTCCAGCTCCGGGCCGCCAGGGACGCCCAGCATGTCGGCGAGCGCCTGGCAGCCGCCGAGGTGCCGAACCCGGTCGCGCGCATCGTGCAGTGCGCAGAACGCCGGCAGAAACTCCGCGGTCGTGGCGGCCTCCGGGCTGTCGGGCGGCACGCTCAACAGGCCGTCCTCCACCAGCTTGTCGATGCCACCGAGCTGCAGGAAGCGGTTGGCGCAGAAGCGGTTGAGCGCGCACATGTGGGCCAGCTTCTCGTACGCGTGCCGCGCAGGGATGAGCGCCATGTGCTGCCGCAGCGCCTTGTCGTACAGCGAAGCCTGTAGGGAGGGCCGCCTGGAGGGCGCAGGAGGGTGGGTATGAAGTGTAAGGACCGGAGCACAAACTGGCCCCCAATAACACTTTCATTGGCCACCATATCTCCCGACAGCCTTACGAAAGATGATAAGACATACATGTGTATGCAGTTGCAGACATGCGCACATGCAGGAATATGTGTTCTTTTACTAATTGCATATTCATAAACATACAGATGTATCATATATATACACATACACGTTATATATACACAACAACTCTGTTCGAACTCGCCATATACATGTATGCGCACGTATACGCACATATAGTTGTGCGTGACAAGAGTGCAGACGAATTCCCGCAGGAGCCCTCACGTGCTGTATGCGCATGCTGCCATGTGAAAAAACGGGGGGCAACATTGTTGCTTGGTGGTGCCTCACCGCTGCGACAGGTTCACTGGTGCAGCGGTGCCGCGTGCGCTTGGCGTCAGTGGCGCCAGCCCGTCCGTGAGCGGGCGGGTGCGCAGGTCGTGGTTCTCCGCCTGCAGCCGTTTGATCTCCGCCTCCAGCTCCTCCGCGCGCGCCTGCCGGGCGGCCATGTCCTGCGCGTTGCGCGCCGCCGCGACCAGGTGGCCGTGCATGCCGCGGCAGATGCCCACGAGCGCATCCACCTCGTGCCCCATGGTGTCCGCGCCTGAGCCAGTTGTAATGCCAAGTCCCTCATTCACCAGCGCGGTCAGCTCCTGCATGCGTATGCAGCAGAATCAGCAACAGCACCGCAGGCTCTTCCATGGAGAGGGAGGAGGAGCAGGAAGAAGAGAAGGAGGAGGAAGCGGAGCAGGAGGAGGAGGAGGAGGAAAAGGAAGAACGAGAGGAGGAGAGGAAGAGGAGGAGGAGAAGGAATAGAAGCGGGAGAAGAAAGAGGAGGAAGATGAGGAGGCGGAGGAATAGAAGGGGGAGAAGAAAGAGGAGGAAGATGAGGAGGCGGAGGAATAGAAGGGGGAGAAGAAAGAGGAGGAAGATGAGGTGGCGGAGGAGGCGGAGGAGGAAGAGAAGAAGTAGCAAGAGGAGGAGGGGAAGGAAGAGGAGAAGGAGGAGGAGGAGGAGGATAAGGAGGAGTTGGAAGAGGGAGGAGGAGCAAGAGGAAGAGGAGGAGGAGGAAGTGTGGGGGGAGGAGGAGGAGAAGAACAAGAGGGAGGAGGAGGGGGAGGAGGAGGAGCAGGAGGGGGAGGAAATGGGGAGGAGGGGGACGAGGAGGGAGGAGGAGGGGGAGGATGGAGACGGTAACATGGGCGGGGTTTGAACGGCCGGGGGCTCACGTGCAGCTCCGCATCGTTGGACACCAAGCTGCCCATCTCCTGCACCGCCACCGGCAGCAGTTTGACCAGGCGCGCATGGTCCGCCGCACCGTACGCGGCCTCCAGCTCCTTCAGCCGCTTCAGCAGGTGTGCCAGCATGTCCGCCAGCGCGCGCACGTCGTCCACCACCGTCCCATCCAGCGCGGACGCGGAGGCCATCACTCCCTCCAGAACCCCGCACATCCGGCCGGAGTGCGTGCTGTAGCTGCGCTCAGCGCACACCAAGCGCCATCTCAGATGCACTTCCCGCCGCCGCTAAGGGGCACAAAGCATATCTCCCCTAAGCGCGTCCGCCTCACAGATAGGCGTGGCATCTGGGGAGCAAGTGGGCCCGTGCTGTGCTGTGTGGACGCCGTACCTCTCTGTGAGACTCCGAAGCGCTTCGTAGTCTGCTTGCTGGTCGACGCCCGACTGCCACTGCTCCCGCGCCAATACTGCCGCCAGCTTCTTGTTTTCCTCAATGATCTGCCACACGCAAGGGGAGTGGAGTTGCCGGGGGGGGGGGAGGGGGCGGGGGGGGGGGGGGGGGGGGGGCGGGGGAGGAGCGGCTGAGCATGGCATACACCCACCCTTGTGGAGTACTGTGAGTGCTTGGCTAAGGCATCTGGAGGTTTAGGGGGAAGGGAGTGCGGGGGGACCTGGAGGTTCTCGGCATGCGTCGCATGCAGCTGCTTGCGCAGCAGGTCGTTCTCCTGCTCCATCTTGCGCTGCCGCTGCTCCGCGGATTCCAGCTGCACCCGGACTGCCGCCTCCTTCAGCATGAGCTGCTCGCTGGCGGCCGCGAGCTGTGTGCGAGGAACGAGGTGCGAGCAAGGCAGAGCGGTCAGCTCAGTCGTAGCAGCGGGGCAGGCGGAGCCGGTGCAGGCCCTGGCCTGGCCATGGTCCGCATGACGGCTGTGGGTTGGCGCCCACCTGCGCCTCCGTCATGATCATGGGGTTGCGCACAATCTTGGCATCCGGCATTTTCATCATGTTCTGCGCAAACTGCACGGAGGAGGTGGCGCCCCGCGAGGAGCAGGGGTTGAGCGTGAAGACCAGCCCCAGCTTGCATCGCCCCGTGAGGGCCGGCTGCAGGAGGTGCGTCAGCTTGCTCTGCCGGAAGTTGTTGCGCGGGCAGCCCGACACGATGTCCTTCACGATCATCGACATCAGGCTCAGGCTCACGTTGGGGTTGCCATCTTGTGCGGAGAGCCCCGAGCGCTCCGAGCCTACCCAGCGCCACAGCAGCATCCACATGGTGTTAAGTCTTAGGATTTTAGGCTTTGCCTTTGTGGGCGATGTGAGGGACACAAAGGCATAATGTGCCGAGCTGTCCGGTGCATTGCTTCGGCAGGGGGCATGGCGGTGAGGGGTGGTGGTGGGAAACGGGGTGTTCCACCTGCGAGATCGCAGATGTGTGCCTCACTGCTGAAGGTGATGCCGTTCTGCGAGGCGTCCAGCTTGATGGTGCACACCGCGTGGCTTCGCGAGCTGACGTCGTTGAACTCGGTGGCGGCGGTCTTCCGCCGCTTCCAGCACTCGGTGAGCACGGCATCACACTCCGCCTCCGAGGTAACCACCGCGCTGCACACCGGACGCAGCATCGCAGAGGCTCAGGTAACACCCGCATACAGGAAGCTTGGGCGAAGCAGTGACGCAGCGTCGTGCGGATGCTGGCCCTTACCGCTTGGCGCCCTTGACCTGGTAGTTCATTATGGACAGCGGGCGCCGCTCCTGCGATAGCAAGCAGTAAATCTTCTCGTTGTCGATCTCCACCATGCTGATGCTCAGCTCGAAGCGGTCGTACTCTGGCCGGCGCGCCAGGAGCTCGCCCAGGAAGCGCCGCGTGAGGGCGGACATGGTGTAGGTCTTGCCGCTGCCAGTCTCCCCGTATGCGAATATGCTGAGGTTGATGCGGTCCAGAAAGTCGCCGACATAGTTGCCGAACAGCGCCCACACGTCATCCTGCCCCGTCTCGCCGCCCAGCGCGTGCGTAACCTGCACCGCCCGGGGCCCGTGCCGCTCCACGCCATCAGGCTCGATCTCCACTACGCCACCGCCGTTCTCGCCCGCCTTGACGCGCACAAGCACCGGGAGGTCGTTCGCCACTTCTTGCGGCCAGCGAGGGCGAACCCGCGCGACCACTATCGGCCGCGAGCTGTCGCCGCCTGCTGCTGTCATATTGCTGACTGCGTGCGTGTGACCGCAGGGCCCTCAATCTGGCGGTGTAACGCGTCGCCAACCCGCGGCCGCCCCGCGCTTGCTTCCCAGCTGCGCTGAATGAGCTGCTACTTCGGGCACTCGGAGTTCTAGACCAGCCGCAGGGAGCAGAGCAAGACGCGGAAACGCGGCGCCTGATTCTGCCTCGGGGTGCTGGCTCTGCCTGGCCTGTTCACTCGGCCCACCGAGCCAATATCACTTCAAGATACCCCTTGGGTTTCCACCCTAGCCTTTGCAGCACGCTGCGACTCGAGCGGGGCGGGCACAAGCGTCACTGGGTTGGGGTTCGGAACCAAGGTGTTGCCGCCGGCCGCACGCCCTATCAGGGCCTGGGGGAGGCGGTGTGGTGCGATGCATCAGCTCGACCCGGCCGGCATGCCGCTGGTGTGAGTACCTACCAGTACCTACCCGTACTGTACCTACCAGTACTGTAGGAAGTAAGGATTCAGTATCTCATAGTCGCGTGCGGGATGCGGGCCGCTTTTACGCGGCTTGTGTGTTTATCTTTTGGTATTAGCGACTATTATTAATCCTTATACGTACTACCTTTAGCGTTGGATTTGTTACTGACTTTTTGGAATTCACACCAGTAGTGGGAGGAACCGGTCGCGGTGAGTACAGTAACCCGTAGAGTACCGCGAGTCCGCGACGGACGCAGTGATGAAATTGTACAGGAGACGGGTTTTTGAACCATCGCGTGGAGGCGTGCGGATGGTGGCGCCGCACTCGGCTGTGGCTGTCCGGTAGGAAGCCCCGCACCGAGAAAGGTATAAATGAAGGTCTAACTAAAGGAAGGTAGTGGGGGAATCCGGTCCGGACACTACGGTCCACGCTTTATTGATATATTGCCCCATTATTATTTGCGATGGAGTGTGTTCTCAATCTCAAAGCTGCGGACGCTTTTGAATCTCATTCCCCGCAGCTGCTGGTCCTCAACTATGTTCCACATGGTTCCGATAGGGTTCGAATCTGGGGAGCACGGAGGTGCACGCACCACTGCGATGTGCAGGAATTCTTGCCATGTCAGCTTCGTTATTTTTGCCCTGTGCGGAGAGGCGCCGTCTTCATAGAGCGTAAACGACTGCCCGCCAATAAAGAGCCGCGCACCTTCAGGTACGAATAGATTCTCAATCACCTGCTAGTAATCTTTCGCACCCACGCCTTTTGTCTCGTAAAAGTTCGCCCCGGGACATTGGCCGAAGCCGCCCCAGCACTTGACCTCGTGCGCCAACTGCAGTCGTAGGTCTGGCATAGCCCGTAGACCATTGCCTCATTCGAACCCCGAAGGGCAAATGCATCAACCGGGTAAACCCGGGACACGCCGGGCCAATATTGCCGAAATACATCGGCCAGGAATGCATCTTTTGTCTCGTATTCCTTATTGCGCACGGTGGTTCCCGCCATGACTGCATACAAGCAAGCTACACACGCCATTTGATGCCAACCCCCGCTGTACACTTGTGCTTGGTTTGGATGCTTGACCACCTCTTGCTTTACTGGATTGCCGCGGCGTTGCCACCTCCGTCCGTATCCCCGAGAGCTTTTGCTGCCGAAATATCTTAGAATCTGTGAACATCCGCCACTTTTGTATGTGAGTATGTCTGAACTTTTGTTACCTTTAACCCAGTAATAATACCACTCGTTGATACTGCTCGTGACTCTCAGCAAGTCGTTGCCTCTTACCCATTGGCTTGAGCTGCAACCCCTTCGCCCGCCCTCGCTTCAAGGCGCGGCCAATAACAACGCTCGTGCTGACCGTCTTTGCTGTATGGCCATGCGCCCTCAGTCGGCAATAAGCAATAGTGGCGGCCCCTACGGCCTCCTTTCCCTCGGCCAATCGCCTCGCCGCCAAAGCATCCTTGATGCTGAGGACGCGCGGCCTCCCTTGCCACGCACGGTTACCCATGGAAGCATTCAATTGGGAGACCGTTTCAGCGCGCCGAGCCCACCGGCGGACGATGTTCTCGCTGCGGCCCAACGCCCGCCTCGCTTGTTCAGCAACGTTTCCGCCATTCTTCCGCAGCTTGAATGGCGCAGCCTCTCAATCTTTAAGCAACGTGCTTGTTGCCATAATCGTGCGAGGTGCGTCGACAATTCTAGACGAGAGTAGCGGGTGGGTTCTTGCCTCAGCAGCATACATGAGAGCTGCCACGAGAGGGACGCCGCGCAGGTGCCGGCCGCTCCTACCAATTTTGTCGCGGAGATGCGGCGCTTTCTTGAGGCGCAAGAGATGCTGCAGCGCGCGAAGACCCTGAGCGACCGCTGGTTTGGTGCCGGACACGTCACCACCGCCGTAATCGCCCTCAACCTCCCGGAAGCCCACCGCCAGCTGGGGGAGCTTGACAGAGCGCCGGAGCTGCTGGCCGCCGCGGTCCCGCTGCTGGTTGACACGCTGGGGAAAGACCACAGAGCGGCGCTGGAAGCTGTGGGCTGCCATGCCCGCTTTTTGCTGGTTCCAACTGGGCGATGTGGGGGCCGCCCGGGCCGCTGCCGAGAACGCCAAGCCGCCCGGCAGCTTGCTGCTGGCATCTGAGCTCTACATGGCCACTGGCGCCCCGGGTGAGGCCGTCGACCTGTATCACTACAGAGCCGTGGCGGCGCAGAAATCTGAGCATGGCTCGGAGTTTACCCCGTGATGTACGACTCCCTGCGCGGGTTAGCTGCTCCCCTCGCAGCTCAGGGCCTCACGGAGGTCGCGCTGGCCGCCCTGATGCGCGCACAGGCTCTGCATTGCCAGTGAGTCGGTCGACCCATGTCGACTCCTCCGCAGATGATGAAGGCTTAGACATTGTATTCCCGATCCATGGCTAGGCCTAGACACCCCTCTAGCAGGCTTAGCAATGTCCTCAGCCAGCTGCAGCGTTCATGTAAGGTCTCTGTTGAGTAGTAATAGATTACACTGGTATGTTACTGATCTACTGATCTGACTGTAAGGCCACCAGCTGCAGTGTTAGGCAGACTGCACTGCCCCCTGGGAGCTGCATGTGTTGCGCCGATATTTGGCAGTAGTACTTAGGTATAGTACATACATGGCATAATATAGTAAGGAGCTGAGAGCTCCACCAAGGGCCCAGTTCCAAGAAAGCCATCAGCATGCATGAGGCGAACATGCCCACTCTAGAATGACCTCAGATGGTCATGCAACTTTGGGCACCACCTTAGCAAGTAGTTTAGAGACAGGAGCCGCCAGAATGGCGGCTCAACATGCTTTATAGAATTACATCAGCTAGCAGCAAAAGGCGATAACAGGGAAACGAATCACCAAAAAAAGGACAATCAGAAAGGTCCTCTACAGCGATTGCGAGGTGGAAGCAGCAACATGGGAAGACGCAGAATGGGCACGAGCCCACGCATCAGACTTGGCCATCTGCACACCATGCTTTATATGGTCAGATGTAGTCATCTAGAGGTTTACAATACTTAGCAATGTTCGACTGCGCACGATCCCCGCGGTCGGCGCACGGACTGGGGCCTGTTGGCCCACACCAGCACCACGACCTGAGGGATCCGCCCTCGGGCACCGGCACTCTCTGCTTTGCGCTCGCCTCAACCGGCTCGCGCACTAGCAGTCTCGACTCTAGCAGTCGAGCAGAGTGTCTGCTTACTCTATGCCGACTCGGACCCGAGCCTCAGCCTCCCGAGACGCTACACCTTCCCCACCCCGCGACGGCAGGATGCCCCCTCGCCATGTACCGGAAGACGCCCTAGTCGACGACGCCCCGGGCGGCGCCACCGCGGCATCTATTGCGGAATTGGAAAAACGCCTGACGGCCCAAGCGGAAGCCCTGGAGAAGCGGCTGGCCGAGCAGTTCGAGGCGGCTGCGGCCGCCTTACTCGCTCGACTGGCCCCTCCCGTGCAACCGCCTCCTCCCAAAGGCACCCAGCCAGCCATTCCCGCGGGCGCGCCTGCCGTTGAGGGTGGTGAGCAAGGAGCGCAAGAGCCCCTTCCCGCTGAGCTGGACGCACTCGACACCGAGCTCGAGTACGTCGACTTCGCCTACTTCGGTCAAGTCTCCCCTTCCGGCCTGGAGCCACCCCTACGCGACGGCGACGAGCCTCGCTTGTGGATTCTGACCGACGACACCGAATTGGAAAAACGCCTGACGGCCCAACCGGCGGAAGCCCCGGAGAAGCGGCTGGCCGAGCAGTTCGAGGCGGCTACGGCCGCCTTACTCGCTCGACTGGCCCCTCCCGTGCAACCGCCTCCTCCCAAAGGCACCCAGCCAGCCATTCCCGCGGGCGCGCCTGGGCCCGAGGGTGGTGAGCAAGGAGCGCAAGAGCCCCTTCCTGCCGAGCTGGACGCACTCGACACCGAGCTCGAGTACGTCGACTTCGACTACTTCGGTCAATTCCCCCCTTCCGGCCTGGAGCCACCCCTACGCGACGGCGACGAGCCTCGCTTGCTTGTGGATTCTGACCGACGACACCGCCGCCCGCGGCCTCGCGGAGCAGCGGGGTCTAACAGCGTACGGCAAGTACCTGTATCTTGGCTGTTATGCCTTCGCTCAGGCCTGCGGCCAATCCCTGGCGGTATGGCCGTCACTGCAATACAAGGTACAGTACCTGGGCCGCCCGTCCCGCGCACGGCGCCCGCGCCCGGGCTCTGGAGCGCCCTGGACGGTGTCGATGGCGGCCGAGCCCCACCTTCTTGCCGCCCTCTCTCCGGCGCCGGCCTGCCGACCAAGTTTTGGAGCGTCTCCCCGCTGGAGCCTTCCGCCGCTTGGTCCTTTTCAGCCACTCCCACTGACTGGCTGCGGGACGCATGCCTGGCGGCGGGCGCCCAGCCGCCCCCCAGTGTCACGTGGGCATCGCACAGGTTGCGCAAAAGCGCGGCCTCGGCAGCGAGCTGCTATGCCGCGGTTCTGCTGCTAGCTCGTCCCCGTCCGGCCGCTACACTTCGCTACCTGTGCAAGCCTTTGGCTTTCTTCTCTGGCAAACCGTGCCTCCTTGGGTAAATGGTCAGATGTACTCATCTAGAGGTTTACAGTACTTAGCAATGTTGTACTGCGCACGATCCCCGCGGTCGGCGCACGGACTCGGGCCTGCCGGCCCGCACCAGCACCACGACCTGAGGGATCCGCCCTCGGGCACCGGTACTCTCTGCTTTGCGCTCGCCTCAACCGGCTCGCGCACCCACCCACCCACAGCCATCTTTCTGCGCTAGGAGACACTCAGGCCGAGCCTGTGGTTCTCGTCTTAGCCTCCAATGTAAGCGAGCTGACATTCTTTGGCAAATCGTGCCTCCTTGGGTAAATACTATAATATAGCAGTGCCAAGGTGCACCAGCCAGCATCCGCAGCTGAGCCCATAGCCAGCAGGTTTAGCTGCTCATAGTACTAAGGGCTTTGTTGAGCCCTAAGAACTGTAACATATTCTAGGCCACCCACAGTTGATGCTTGCCTGCAAGGCAACCTGCACCAACTCCAAAAGTCTCTCTTCCTCCCTCCCTCTCTCTCTCTCTCTCTCTCCTCTTCCTCCCTTTCTCTCCCTCTCCCTCTCTCTCCCCGCCCTCTCTCGCTCTCCCTCCCCCCCCCTTCTCTCTCTTCCTTCCCCCATCGCGCTCTCTCTCTCTCGCTACCCCCCCCCCTCCTCTCTCTCTTCCTTCCCCCATTGCGCT
The DNA here is from genome assembly GCA_006384855.1 of Tetraselmis striata. NCBI lineage: Eukaryota > Viridiplantae > Chlorophyta > Chlorodendrophyceae > Chlorodendrales > Chlorodendraceae > Tetraselmis > Tetraselmis striata. The sequence goes on along the minus strand of VCJN01000016.1, from coordinate 34,167 downwards.
CTCTCTCTCTCTCTCTCTCTCTCTCTCTCTCTCTCTCTCTCTACCCCCACCCTCCCTCTCTATGAATCGTCAATTTAAAAGTATGCACTGCGTTCGTCACAAGCAAGCACGAGCTGCCAGACCAATCGCAACCTCTCCCCAAGAGCCAAGGGAATGATGCCACATGCCCAAATGTACAGGAATTAACTGACTCGTTGCCCCCCTTCAGCATATACAACGTTGCGCTGCTATGACTCACGGGTCCTCGACTAGCAAGGTTATATCGTCTGCTCGCTTCACGTGACAGCGCTGCCGGGGCATTCCTTATTATGTTCTGCAGCAGCGTGCACGAACACCACCAGCCGTCTGCTGCTCGTCTGCTGTCGTCTGCTCGCCTTTGCCCGACGACAGCCGCGCCGCGCGGCGAGCCTGCCCCGCCCCTTTCCTCGGACCGACCGAGAATGGCGCTGGTTTACGCGCCGCGCGGTGTAGGTCGGGAGGGCTTCAGGGCAAAGGGCGACAAATGGGATGACCGAGCATCCGTGCAGGCAAGATCGTCGCTGCACCGGGCGGCAACGCGACCGTACCATACACCGCATGCGATACACCATAATACCATACATCATATACCACGTACATATATAAAATATACCACATATCATATATATACACAAATATACGTCACACATATATATACTAATATACCATGCCATATTCTCCACAGCCATGCACAACCGACTTATATTTATGGTGTCGGTTGTGGTCCCTGAAAACAGAGCGCTAATGCACCACCTGAACCTTCATGTTATCGAGGTAGCAGCCATACAACCAAGGTAATTTACAGACCTATCCATGTCATACATGGAGGGAAGGTTGTGGCAAAATCGTTTATCACTCATACGGGGACCCTCCGTATGAGGCCTCGGGCCCGATGTTGGCGCCTGCTAGGGGCCACGTTCAGGGTCTGGGATTCTTGCCGCGCACATTGCCGCCATACATATACCATAGTGTGCCACCCTCCTCCGCCCCGCCCCCCACACATACAGGTACACGAGCCGCGACAGCAAACACACAGCTCGTCGCAATCAGCCTTCACTAGTGTCGCCACATCTCTATAATGTACATATAGGATGAGCTACGGTCTGCAGCTGAGATTCCCGCCACAGTCTCCCGTAGTATCGTCCCACAACGCCATTCGCTCAAGGACTCGGCTCCACAGCGTGCCCGGGGTCGGCCGCCTAGCAGCGCTGACGACTTCCAGGGTGCGGTCTTGGTGTTGTTCGCTGTACGGCATCGCCAGCTCCCGGGCCATCATGACAGCAGGCAGGCGGCGAAGCGCGCGGCACGCCCGCTCGTCGGCCTCTCCCAGACCAAAACGTGCGCCGGGAGAGCGGGCTAAAAACGCCGCCACCTCCTGCGCGAGTTCATGCTGAACCGATGTCGGCTGTGACGCGTGCGTGCAATCCAGCACCGCCTGCGCCGCAGCAAACAACTCTGCGGCCTCCCCGGGTGGCTGCCCGTCGTTGCTACATACCAGCAGCGCGGTCGCAAGCGCCATTCTGCAGTCGGCAGTCACAGCACTCGCGCCCGGCCGGGCGGAGGCTGACAGCATTTCGCCCTGCCGCAAAACAGACAGCGCCGCCCCGGACTCGCCGCGCAGCAGTAGCACGCAGCCGAGGCCCACCATCGGCGGGGAGAGGTACTGCGCTAGCTCCTCCCACGTGGGCCCCGCCACGCCCGCGCTCATAGGCTCTCCCGCCGCCGCCGCCGCTCCATCCCAGCGCTCTGGCTTTTCAACCCGATCGCGAGGCTCGCCCAGCGCAGCAGCGCAGGCAGACTCGGCACGGGCGAAGTCGCCGGCCGCGACATGCTGCGCGTACTGACGCCGATAAGCCACCAGTTCCTCACGGGTAGTGCTGCCGTCGCTGCACGCAGGGCTTGCTTGCAGCGCCTCGGACATTCCCGCCAGAGCTGCCCGGAGTTGCTGCTCAGCACCGGCCAAGTCCGACATGGTCAGCTGGACGGCCCCCAGCACAGCCAGTGCTCTGGGTACAGCGCACCGATCCGCAAGCTCGCCGATGTGTCGCTGCGTAACACACCACTGGGTCAGCTGGCTGTCCCCGCGCTGCCGCGACTCGGCCAGCTCCTGCCGCTGCCGCCGGTCGAGCTCCTGCAGCGTGCTCACTGCGGAGCGTACTGTTGCGTGCGCGGTCGCCAGCCCCCCGCCGGCCGCTTGCACCCGACCGAGGTCCAGCAGGACAGTGCCACGCAAGTACGCACGCAACTCGTCCCACTCTCGATACTGGCGATGCAGCGCACGTTTCGAGGACCAGATGAGGCACTGCCGGATGTGCCTCTCCGCCTCGGCAAAGCCACCCAAATTGCTGTACAGCTGGGCCGACATTGACAGGGTGTCGAGTTGGTCGCCGCGCCACCCTCGCATCATATGCGACAGCGCCGCGGCCAGGGACATCTTCAGCGTGGCATTGAACCTGGCGCGCCCGTAGCTAGCGTCGATGCGGGCCACAATGCGGTCTCTGTCGCTGCTGTCGAAGGCGGTCGCCTTTGCCAAGTCCAGGCCCAGCACCATCTGCTGCAGCGCGTCCCCCGCCTCGGGTCCCTGCTACGAGCCCTCCTCCTCGCTCCCGGGTTTCTCGGGGGCGTGTTCATCGGGACCCGCGAAGACGTCGACATCGGCCTCCAGGCCAGGGAGCAGGGCGCCCCTCAGCGCGTCGGTGTGCTTTTTGTGCGTGTCGAAGGCGAGGTACGGCAGCACCTCGAGCTTGCCGGCCCCGGCAGCCCCGCCGCGGCCCGCCTTGCTGCCCGTCGTCGTCGGGAGAGGGAAGATGCCGCGCGGGCGGCTGACGACGGCGGTGTGGTGCTCCAGCAGGCACCACGCCCGCTGGAAGCACGTCCCCTCCGGGTCCAGCACCACCAGCGTCTTCGTGGTCACCCGCTTCACGGTGTCCTCCAGCCACTCGAGCGCCGCGAGGCCGTCCGCCTCGTCCTGCATGATCTTGTGCTGGTTAAAGGAGAATATGTCCAGCCAGATGACGGCGTCCAGGTCATCCCTGAAGCGGCGCCACACGCAGTACAGGAGCTCGTAGAATGGGCGGCGCCAGACGTGGGAGACGAAGTACTGCGCCGGCTTGCTGGGGACGCCGGGCAGCGCCGCGTACAGGCACTGCCTGGACACCGTGTCCGGCTTCACCACCGCCGCCACCACCTCCTGCGTGGTGATGTCGCTCGCGGCCCCCGGAAGAGCGGCGCGCATGCGCGGGTGGAAGTGGTCGACCAGCCAGCGCACGGTGACGCCGTTGGTGGTGAAGGCGGTGTAGCTGCCTGCCTGCGCCCGCAGGGCCTGCGCCTCCTCCTCGCACCTCGCCTCAAGCGACAGCAGGGCGGCCCACCAGGGGTGGTCGCTGCCCAGCAGCTCACGGTACGCCACTTTCGCCACGGAGATGTGGGGGCCCGCAGCGTCCGGCCTCCCGTGAGCGACCATCGCTTCGGCGTAGCGATGCTGCACGCGCGCCAGGTACGCTCTGGGTGCCGCCTCGGGCCACCGGTCGACCACATCGACTAGAACGCTGAGCGCCGCGTCGCCGTCGCCCGTGGCCAGGCAGGCGCGAGAGGCAGCGCATGCAGCCAGGGCCTCGAGCGGAGCCATCTCACGCTTGATCATCCCCACGCCGCTGCTGCTTATCATCGAATTACCCTTGCTCGAATCTGCGAGCTGCGCCTGGCAACGCTGCAGCAGCGGCTTCGCTGCCGCGGGGTCGCCGCCGGCCAGTGCCAGCCGGCCCTGCACGTACGCAGCGCGGGCCGTCTCGCCCCGATGCCCCCGCATCAGCTCCCTGGCCGCGTCGACGTCGCCCCCCTCGATCGCCAGCTCCGCCAGCCGCTCCAGCAGCACGCCGCCATCTTCGACCTCCTCATCGCGGTCGCCGTCAGCATCGCCACGCCCTGCATCCCTCACTGCGTGGCTCGCTGCGCTCAAGCTGCCCGAGGCCAAGTCGTAGCGGCCGCCGTGCAGCAGCAGGCATGCCGCCGTGGCGAGCGCCCCGGCTCCGGCGCTCTTGGAGGCGGCCACGGCGCCCACCGCCAGCGCATGCGCCCACAGGTTGAGCAGCGCCATCTGCTGCGTGTCGTCAGCCTGGGGGCCCACGTGCAAGGATGCCGCCTCTCGGCTGCTCGCGCACATCTCCGCCCAGACCGCCGCCGCCTCATGGTCTGGCAGCCATGCGGCGCCGGGGCGGCGGTCGATCTCCCGCCGTTGGGGACGTCCGCGTCGTTCGCAGATGAGTATCTCAGGGAGCGCCGCTTGCTCCGCCTCACCGAGCCACAGGCCGTCGCGCACGTAGGCAGCAGGCGATGCCGCCGCGGCAGAGCGGAAGCACCGCCCCTGCCAGTCCAACACTATGACGACGCTCTCCACCTCCTGCGCGACCTAATGGGCAAGCCCCCCGGGGTGACAAGGGCCAGATGGTGACGACACGTCAAAACTGAGCACGGAAGCCGCATGAAGCGGACATGACGAGGAGGGGATGGTGCAAGGAGCATGTGCGGGAGCCGACCTCGGCGGAGACTCGGCCCCCGGGTGGCTGGGCCTCTTCGGTTGGGTGTTGAGAGCAGCACAGAAAGTCCAGCCAGACCGGCGTCTCCAGGCAATCCCGGAAGCGGTGCACCAGCGCGTGAACGAGGTCCGCAAAGGGCGCGTCATGGGAGCAGCACACGAGCGCCTTGGCGTCGTGAGTGGGCACGCCTGGCAAGGCCGCGTAGCAGGTGCGTAGGGCCGCGGTGGCCGGCTTGACAAAGGCGTCCACGACGTCCGTGACGGAGGCCATGTCGTAGCCTTCGGCGGGGCTGGCATGCTCGGGGAGACCGCTGTGGCCGCGGCCCTGGAGCCAGGATGCCCAGTCTCGGGAGTACCTCACGAGCTCGGCGAGGCGCCTCAGGCACCGCACGGTGACGCCCCGCTTGGTGTAGGCCGTCGCCGCCTCCCGGCTGGTGTGGCTGCTAGCCAGCAGTGGCCAGGGCAGCATCTGCGGATCCAACAAGCTGGCTGGCGGTGCCGGCTCTCCCTCCATCGGCTGGCTGGCCAGCTGCGCGCTGAGCTTCCGCAAGTCGGGGTGCTCCGTCCCCTGCAGGGCCTGAGCCAGGCGCAGCAGGGCCCGCGCAGGCGCGACGTGCTGCTTCTCCAGCAGCAGCTCGCCGTACTGCACCAGCCGCTCCGCACGCTCATCCGCAAACCCAGGCCGCAGAGCCCGGCGAATGTTCTCCTCCGCCAGCGCGATTGCGCAGGCGTCGCCGTCCGAGAGAAGCAGCCCGACAAACGCCAGCCGCCAGGCGTGCTTGACGCCCTCGGTGCTCCATGGCGCGGGGCGCACCCAAAAGCCGTCCTGGAAGCCGATGAATCCCCCAAGGGCGTCGTCCGCGCCCGCAAGGTCGCCCTTGAGGGTCAGCACCTCCCCCAACACCACGAGAGCTGGCTGCCTCAGCTCCACGAGCTTCACAAGGTCAGGCTGGCCCTCGGGCAGCGTCCCGGAGAGCGCCCCGCGCAGCATCTGCTCCGCCGTCTGGAAGTCTCCTGTGGTGGCCATGAACTTGGCGTGGTCCAGCCACGCGTGGGCCCACCGCTGCCATGGAACCCCCGCCTCCTGATAGCACGCCATGCTTTGGCGCGCCTGGTTCCGGGCTCCCAGCGTGTCGCCATGGGTAAGAAGCAGCTCCGCAAGCTGCCATGCAAACGTGGGCAGCGCACCACATGTCAGCACAGGCCTCGATAGCAGGCAGCGCTGTTGCCATGCAGCCGGGCTTAACGCCATGTGCACGTTTCCCTCTTTCTCTCTCTCTCTCTGAGATATCTTATCCCCCCCCCCCCCCTCCCCCGCCCCCCCCCCACTCTCTCTCTCTCTCTCTCTCTATCTCTCGATATATATATATATATATATATATATATATATATATGTATATATATATGCGTATATCTATATCGTATATCGTAATTCGTATATCTATATCGTATATATATATATATATATGTATATACATATATCACAGATACTCAGGTCGCTGTCGCCAAGCCTGCAACCGGGGCGTGCTCACCCTTTGCGAGCGCCGCGCCCTCACATGCAAAGGGTACTGCTCTGGCATGCTGGCCATCGTCTCGAGCATGTCGCGCATCTCACGCTGCGCGCCCCGTGGGTCGGCGCTGGCGTCCCCCGCCTCCACTGCCGCGTTAGCGAGGATCCACCTCGCATCAATCTCCACCTTTGCATGCAGCTGCGCAGACGGGCCGTCGCCTCTGGGTTTCGTCAGCTTATCCAGAACAGTGCGGCACAGCGTCGATGCTAGCGTCACCCTCCGTGTTGCGGCAAGCGCCTGAGCCGCCACCACGGCTATCTGTAGCTGCAGAATGTCATCACTCTGCGCAGCCGCGCGGCCCATGCCGGTGACAGCCGCGGCCACGGCCTCCCGGACCCAGTGGTTGAACAACACTCTCTCGGGCGGGATTCCCAATCCATACTCCGGGCTTCCCCACGCTTTGTCGCTGAACACAGCCCTGAGTCTCCCAACCGTGAACTGCATCACAACCGCCGCCATTTGCCCTGGATCGGGGGGCGCCCAGCGCTGCGATGTCGCCGGGCTGTCGGTCCCATTGGCGACGCAAGGCAGCAGCGACACCGCGCGTGGAGCTCCGGCCTGGCTCTGCCGGCAGCAGATGTCGTGACCGGTGGCCAAGGCAAACATGCAGGGCCAGCTGGAAAAGCATTCGCCCCGGGGGTCCAGCAGCACAAGCACCTGGCCGGCCGTGGCCTCCGCGGCAGCTTGCAGCACCGCCGCAGCGTCACAGCCAAAGTCCTCCACGTGGATTCGCTCAGACTGATAGGGGTTCCAGTTCCATGGCCGGCCGAACGAGAAGAGTGGCATCCACACGGCCACTTGTTCATGCATGGGGGCGGGAAAGCTTGCCATCAGGCTTCTCACCACCACGGCGAGGGGCACACCCGAGGCCTGCAGCACGCAGTGGGTGGCTGGGACCGCTGAATCCCGTGCTTCGGGCAGCTCAACGTAGCAGTTGAAGCGTCCTGCCTCGAGCTTCGGGCACACCACTCTCTCCCAGAGGTATTCGGCCTCAGCATCACGGAGGGCGTGTGGAAGGTTGGAGCAGAAGTCGGACAGCCACCGCAATGTGACTCCTCGCTTTGAAAAGGAAGGCGGTAGGGAGTCTGTCGCCATCGTCACCTCTGAATCTGCCATGGATGAGATGTTCTGGGCGATGCCTCGCTGGTCGCTCGCCGTAGCCGGTGCCGCCCAACTATCGAGTTATGTTTGGTCTTGCCCCGTCCCGTATGGCTCTTCCGCCACCGCCGTGTCGCTGGCAGTGTACCACGGTGCAGAGGGCCGCGCCGTCGGAGTAGAACGGCCCCCAAGTCGGAGATGTATACTCAGCTGCATTTCAAGGAAATCAGCGAAGCGTGGGTGAGCCAAGCCGTGCATGTGGGGAGAGTGTTCAAGGCGAGTAGAATAAATTGCCTGACGCGGGATGTGAGATGGCTGGGATGTTCATTGAGGACGGGGCGTGAGTAAACTGGCAGAAGACCCAAGCAGCCTCCCATCTGGTGAGCCCGGCAAGTCACATCACGCCCACTGTCAAAGCCTACCCCTCTGATTTCGATACTCGCATACTATCCGTTTGTCACAGTCTCCCGAGCGGGACCTTGCTCTCCCATCCGCGCCAGGGGGGATCAATAGGGCAGGCGAGTTTGTGTGTTCCTCCCTGCTGGTGAAGATGCTGCTCAGTACTCCTGCAGGGAGTCGTCTATACCTACGCCGATGCAAAAAACATGACACCACCGTGCGGGGCGCGATCGAGTCGCTAAGCCAACGCCGACAGGCAGTTCTCAACTCATCGGCAGATGTGAGGGAAGGTGTCAGACCTGATCGCTGGTCCGCAGTACGCAACCCGCGCCGCCCACGCCGCTTATTTCAGATATCGCCTGCACATTACGGAGCCGATGAGTCCTGATGCTGGCCCACTGAAATATAAAGCAACGCTCCGAATCCAGGCTTTTTGATGCAGTGCCTGGAAAGAGGTCGCCGAGCACGACGCAATTCCTGCCGTTACCTGACTAGCGAAGAGGCCGCTGCCGAGCGTTTCTGCGCTGTGAAGATACTATGAAGGCAGAATCCGAGGAGAAACCGTCGCGCGGCCTGATCCGGCGCCGCTTGCTGCCGGTAGCAATCCCCACAACGCGTGCGCCGCTGCTTGCTGTATAGTCGGTAGCAGCAATCCTCAGTTGGTATGTACAGGTACACCCCTCCACATAAGTTTGGGGTCCCTTTTCGGCAGTCTCAAGACTTCAGAAGTCTAGGGTACCTGAACGTAGGTTATATGAGATGAAACCCTAGAATCTCAGAGGGTTTTATAAGACCTGCATAACGAGTGGCTCAAACCGAAGCTTAAAGACCTTTGACTAGGGTGTCACGCTGCACTTGGTGCGTGGATGGGCGTCGCCTGCAACTGGCTTGCACCAAAACCAGGGTCGGTATCGCGCACACGCCGACGCGCGTGAATAGACAACCACACGGCGGGATGGCCATGAACGCGTGAGGAAACACATTGGTGAGGGGCTCGGGTGCATTTGGTTGGGGTGCAGCCGTGTGGGTGGCTGCTAGTACATGTCGCGTTGCGATACTGACATGGCATCAGTGTTGGCCACGCTCAGCAACACCCCCTCGGCTTTGAAACGCTATAACTTCTCAGGGTTTGCTCAGAAAAACTTTTTAAAAATACCACGCAATTTCTCGTTCAAATCTGCGTCAAAATCAGTCTTCCAATATCAAAAATCGAGTTTTGGGGCCCCGGGAAAAATCCCCAAAGATGATCATCCAAGTTGCCCCTCACTGCCTCATGTGCCCACCCATGTCGGGCGCGTGGCTTTGCGCCAAGTGCGTGTCTAAGCCCCATACTCGGTTGCGCGAGAGCGTTATGTGTGTGGATGACCACGGACCACCAACACTTGGCATGTGCCGCCTCGTAGCGATACACACTGACACCTACCAGCCAAAATGCCATTTTCCACAGGATTTTTCAAGGAATTTCATATTGATTAAAGTCCACGCCCCTACCGCGCCACCCCGCCCACGAAACGGTGCAACTGGCATTCCACCACGCGCCCCCATAGTAGAGCATTGCCCTACGCCAAGGGGGCCATCGAACGCCTCTCCTACGTGCGTTCGCCACAGAAACAGCACCATTTTCACCCCAAAACTGCCCCCCACAGTGGCCAACTTGTCGTTGGGGTGTCACGTCGTGCCTATAGCGACATGTTTTCAGTGGCCTACACGCACGGTGTGTGCAACTTATGCCAAGGGCCGTATTCACCGAGTTTGGTGCGACGAGTGCCGCTATTTCCATAGGTTTGGACGGTGGGCGCAACCCACAATTTTCTAGCGCCAACGCATCATGCAATGATTTCGCGTTTTTTCAAGGGCGCCCACAAATGGTCGTGTTGTCGCGCGGGTGGGTATAAAGCGCACAATAGGCGTTTGCCCGAACTATTCCCACTGTGGTTGGCATGTATGCACATGCAGCCGGCGTTATCCTCGCCCATGCATGCGCTTTGCGATCGAAAATGCAAAACCCGGACTTATGTGGAGGGGTGTATATAATACTCACATGAGCGAGCTGGTTGGTATAATCCTTAGGGATACTGATGGTAGCGACGATACGAGGAACTCTCTACGAGGACCTTTCTGATTGTCCTTTTTTTGGTGATTTCCGATATCGCCTTCTGCTGCTAGCTCATGTAAATATACGAGGACTCTTGTGTTCGATACAAAACAACGCGGAAATCCCGCGCCCCCTTCGGGAACGGGAACAGTACGCCTGAGTATGCGCCGTATTTGCGCTGATGACGATGATGTGGCGCGACCTGCGCGGCGGCGGTGAACTTGATACTTATTTATCTTTTTGGTTACTCCTTTACCGCCAGTTCTACTCTGGGATGACACTTCCTCAACGAGAACAGAATACGAATAGAAGAGAACATATATTGGTAGTGTCCGTTTTCGTGAAAGAAACCCAGCAAATACGTATCATTCTTACTGCGCAAATTTTTTAGGAATTTGTCGTGCATTATTTGAATTTTCTTACAAATCGCGATAAATTCATCACACTCTGCATCGATCATCGTGGCAGGGGTACCCCTTATCGTAGTCGAAGTAACAGCCGCAGGAGCAGCATCTATGGACAATCCTGCCATCCTACCTACCGTATTAATTAACGAGGCGAGTCTGTGAGTCTGTCTGTCTGTGGGTATGTCTGTCTGTCTGTCTGTCTGTCGCCGACTTTCGGAACGGTTTCGCATAGATTATTAGATATATCGACAATGTATCCGTTATAGATTCCGTGATAATTCCGCGCAGGCCAAAATAACCGCCGCGCTTCCATGCTGATGCTGACAACCTGTACCGGTACGGGTACCGCGGTCGCGGTCGCCGGTCGGGCCGGTCGTCGCCGTTCGTCAGGTCTACGGGGCGTGCATGGCGCGAGGCGCCGAGCCCGCCGCGTGGACCGGACTTGGACGCCGGACGACCGTCGCCCGTCCGCCTCGCCGCCCGTCCGTCGACGGACGCCGGGCCCCGGGTCAGCGGGTCGGCGGACGCGGGCGGGGTTGTACAATCTGGCGACTGATACGAGTGATCCTTGCGGCTCTTTGAATTCCACTCCTGCATAGGGTCTACTATAAAGTTACATGAGCTAGCTGCAAAATGCGGTCAGGAAACCACCCGAAAAGGCAATAGAAAACGTCCACTACAGCAATTGCACGGTGGAAGAAGCACTTGAAGACACGAGGTGCGGAATGAGCACGGGCAGACACATCAGATTTAGCCGCATGCACTCCGGCAGAGAGACTGCCGCCCAAAGTACCATGCACGCAAGCTGAGACTCGTTGCAACAACTCCCGCCGCGTGCGCGACAGGTGACGGCGGAACTCATTCAACGGGCTGCTTGGCAACAAAGTTTCGAAGAGCATGGACGGGCTGACCACGAAGGAAGCATGAAGTCGGGGCGGAAATACCGCCAGGGAAGTCGCGCACAACAAGTAACACCGCGAAGATGTAGACCACCGTTAACGGGTCTACTGGCTTACATGGGCTATACGCAACATTCAAGAAATCCATACAGAAATCCAAAAGGAAATCCAGCTACGGGCCACCAAAGGTGGGAACCGCCGTGACAGCCACCGACCAGGCATCCACGCCGCTCCACGCAGTAGAGACGCTCTCCCCAGCGCACAATCCCGGGCCACTCCAATAGCGGCACTAGGCCGAATGTGATGTGGAGGCGCCGACAGGTAAGGAGCTTCGAATAGGAGCGGAAGTGGGGGGGGGGGGGGGGGGGGGGGGGGGGGGTTAACCCAGAACGGGGCGCCACGGGCGGGTAACCAACGCGGGCCTTCCAGCGCAAGATCCGCCGCCAGCTCGGTCGCGTCCCCTTCCGCCGAACGTAGAACTCCCTTCCCAGCACATACAACATCCCGGGCCACTCCAATAGCGGCACTAGGCCGAATGTGATGTGGAGGCGCCGACAGGACAGGAAGGGAGAGGGTGCTCAACGAAGAGCGAACGAGAAGTTGACCGGGCCCGCAACGACGAAGGACGCCGGTGTCCAGCTGGCACTGCTCCTCCGCGGCAGTGACAGCACGGGCGGGTCCAAGGCTACCAAGGCACCACCCGTGCACGAGCCCCGCCCCCATCCCCATCCGGTGGTGGAGGCGGACGGAGGGCTCGCGATTCAGAGGGCCGAGGAAGGTCGTCGGCTCCACCCAGGCAGCGGGTGTGGGTGTGGGTGCGTGTGGGTGTGGGTGCGTGTGGGTGTGGGTGTGGGTGTGGGTGTGGGTCTACTGGTATTTCTAATTTCTAATTTCGAAGTCAGTCTGCATGTGAGCCTGTCTGTGTGCATGTGTGTCTGTCTGTCGCCGACTTTCGGAACGGTTTCGCATAGATAATTACATAGATATAAAATGTATCCGTTGTAGTTTCCGTGATAATTCCGCGCAGGCCAAAATAGCCGTCGCGCTTACCTGCTCCTACTTACTACATGTACTGGTACATGTACCGATCGCCGGCCGCCCCTGCCGATGCGGTCGGGCCGGTCGTCGCCGTTCGTCAGGTCTACAGGGCGGGCATGACGCGAAGCGCCGAGCCCGCCGCGTGGACCGGACTTGGACGACCGTCGCCCGTCCGCCTCGCCGCCCGTCCGTCGACGGACGCCGGGCCCCGGTTCAGCAGGTCGGCGGACGCGGAGTTGTACAGTTTAGCTACTACTACAACTGATCGTTGCGGCCCTCTGGATTCCACACTCTGCCTTCAATGGGTCTACTTGTACATGTATGTTTTTCCCCCCATCAACCCCCGGCTTCTGGCTATGATGTGGCCGGTGGGGGTTCAGCACCGTATTGGGCCGTCCTCCGACCCCCAAGCCCCTCTGCCAGGGCGTCTACCGTGTGGGTCACGGTTCCGGCGGGGGCGGTGGTGGCGGTGGGCGCGCGCGGTGTTGCGATGCCGCGGGTGCAGTCGCCGACGCCCGGTGGGGGCGTTGGCTGGCAGTTCCGGTGTTGCGTTATGGCGGTTGCGGACGCACCTACCATCGCCCCGCCCCATGTACATGCACGTGAGCCTATGCTCACCGCTTCCTTCCTACCGACCACCGGTCGCACAGGGCCGAAGGCGCAGTGTACGCTTTAGGCGCGGAACTTTAGCACAGGCAAGGAAAACGTTTGCAACAAAGGAAAATTGTTACAATATGCCAAGGCATACCCGGCTTTTGTACCACTGTCCGTTTGGCAGTCGGTTTGCATGTAGGCATTCAGGTTCATGTATGCAATCTAGGCTTGTCGTCATCAAGGAGTCATCGGGTTGTCATGTATGGCTGGTGAAAGTATGGCATGTGGCGAGCATGTGGCATGCGTGTGGCGAGCATGTGACATGCATATGGCAAGCATATGTGTGTGGGCTGATGAGCAACTTGGTTGCGTGTTCTTGTGTTAGTATAAGGGAGTGATATGAGTATGACGGTATAGGCGTGTGGGTATAGGTATGCAAGCAAGATTATGGTGGTAACCCCTAACACGCGGTCTGTGTGCTTGTAGCGGACTGAGGTGCTACTGCAACCCTACCCATCCAGCAGCCCCGCGGTTGACTGTGCGGAAATTGGCGGAGCGGCGAGTGCGGCTGTGGAGGCGGGGGATGATGTGCGCGACGGCTTCTCGGTGTGCGGGATAGATGCAGCAATTGTGGCGCGAGTAGCGGGGCGGCAGCGACTTACACAATTACTAGATGGAGGCGGCGGGGGAGCTGTCGGCGGCACGTCTCGGAGTGCCCGCCGGCGGAAGCGCCGGCGGTCTGCGAGGGCGTGGGCGGCTTCCTCAAAGGTGCGGAGGGGGGCGCCGATGCTGCGGCGGATGGGGTGCCACCGGCGGTGGTAGATGCTCACCGCCGCCGGGCGGCGAAACTCACCGCTGTGCAGGAGCTGCGGCGCGCTCGCCGCCAAGCGCAAGACACCGCCGACCTCGGTATGGTATCCGACGCCGCTGCGGCGCTCCCTGTCCTGGAAGCCCTCCATCCGCCTCATGCGCCCACCGACCCGGAGTACTCCCCCCCCCCCCCCCCCCCCCCCCCCCGCGGGAGAAACCACCGGACCTGCGGCGGGCGCCGCCGTCGTGGGGTGGCAATGCGGATGAGGTTCGGCGGTGGGGGGAGGACAAGAGGCGGGTTCTACGCCGTGCTACCTCCCCGCCTTTCCGCTAGGCATGTGGACTTGTGGCGTTGGGAGCACATCAGGGACATGGACGTACCTTCGTGGCGCTTGTGGGTGAACCGCTGCCTAGCGGGGCTGTGCCACTCGCGCACTGCGGTTTTTTTCGCAAGTGGCACCGTCTTTGCGCTCCACAAGGAAGATCCCGCCGCGCGCGAGGAGCGGGCGAAGACCGGCGAGCCGCTGCGAGTACGCCCGCTCGGCGTCGGCTCCGTATTTAGGGTTTGCGCCTAGCTAGCCTCCGCCCACGCTCTCGTGCAGGTGGGTGCGGATGCGCAGGAGGCCATGGGCTCGGTGCAACGCAGCTTTCGGTCGGGAGCTGGCTGTGAGACGTCGCATATGAGCATGCGGGTCACCTAGACCCGCTGGATGCAACGTCGACGAACAACCCCCGGAGGAATTCTCATGGATATCGCACTCATCTCTACGGAAGTGCGCGACTACTGCCGCCTACATCATCGACGGGATGATGCAAAAAGAAATCAAGGATTTCGGCGGCTAGGGCGAGGAGTCCGACTTGGTGATGGTCTACATCGACCATACTGCGATGCCGTGTGCGGCAACCTGGCATATTTCTTAGGCTGGCTGACGCCATGGGGCGGCCGGCCGGCGATCGTGCCACGCCAATTGGCGAGTTTATGGCAAAACGACTGGCCCCCTGCTTCGTAAATGGCCATATTGCCAACAATAAAGGTTTAGATTACACTGGGCCTATGCCCTCGTGCGTGCGTGTGCGTGATGAAGGCGGGACGCTTCGGCTTCTCACTCAAAATTTGTCGACGCAGGATTTACCGCTTGCGTCGCAGCGATGGACATCCACCAGCGATTGCAGGCATAAGACGCTCCTTTATGCAGCGGGGCGACCACCTGCATTTGCGCGAGTTCCCACTCACGCAAACCCTCCCTCCCTCGTCTGCGCACTGAGTGGCGTGCTGCCCTCGGTGCCCAAACCTTGCAAGATATCTGCACTTTTGGCAGTACCTGTACCCCCAGCTTTGTAGCGCTAAATCGTACGCGGAGGATTTCCAATACCTGTACCGGAAAGTTGCTCGGGGCGACGACGTGGTCAGCGGGTAATTTTCGTACCACGTACGACTTTCCTGGTACGATATAGGAGGGTCCGCACAGAGTAGGATCAGGATCAGGGATTAGTAGCTTGATGTGGGCTGTGGGCACGACAAAGTGGCGTCAGGCAGCGGCGCAACTACTGGTGTCGCCGGTCGCGATTCAAAGTCTCACACCACCAAAGCCCGCGTCGGCGAAGCCTGCCCCCTTCTGCGTCAGGGGCCGCACGTTGCGTAAATAGCGTCCAGGAAGGGAGACTGCGTGAACAGTGAAGGTGCGCAACTCTTCCGCGGCCTGCTACATGTCGTGTCCGGCCTGCTGCAGGCCGGTGCCCGCGCGATGCTGGTGCCACGCGCGAACCGGTGCCACGCGGACCTCCTCGGCGCCCGCCCCTCAACCATGCGCTCGGTCCTTGGCGCCGCACAAAGCCCCCGATTAGCTTGATTACACATCAACACCTGCATGTTGCGGTCTTGACAACCGCGCTGCGTGTCGGCATCCACCGACCTGGCAGCCGGCCTTCTCCGTCGGTCGCGTCGAAACGGTCAACGGGGCACAGAAAGCGGCAAGAAAAGTACCCCAGGCCAGGACCGGAACCCTCACCTGGATGTCCAGATCGTGACCTAGGCACGTGCAATCCTCCAAAGACGCCGCGTCCACGTGCCATCGTAGGACAGGCATAGAGATTCGACCACCGCCGCATTCGAATCCCGAAGGGCTCACACGCAGCGGTAGACGCGGGCCAACGAGTCGTGGTTTTGCGTTCCGACTGATTTTGCTCTGGACGTGACGCCATTAACCCTTTACCGATTCACAGGGCCAGGATGGCGCCGCCCCATCGATTCGGAACCGCGGCGTTTCTGCTCGTGCTCCTGGGCGCCAGCTATGAGTTCAACACAGCGGTTCAAGCTGACCAGCCAGCGGCGGAGGAGACGTCCTCTGAGCTGCGGGCGGCCGTGTGCGTGGTGGGGCAGGTCGGCCGCCTGGAGCTCAAGTCCAAAATGGCCAACCTGTTGCAGCCCAACCGCCACATAGCAGCTGTGGACTTCTTCCTGGTGCTGCAAGCCGGCAAACCGCGCTACGTGAACCTCGCCCCCAGCAATGAGTGCACAGTCGCGCCAGATTCGCTGGAGGACGCAGCCAGGCAGATGTCCGCTCACGGTGCGATCGTTCACACCGTTGAGCGGACAGCGGGCCCCGTGCCGCAGGTGAACACCTCCATCTGGCCGGGGTATCAGGTGTCAAAGACAATCCCCACAGAGCAGCGCATGCGTAATCACCTTGACCAGATGCGCAGCTGGAGCGACTGCGCGAATGCGATTGAGCGCGCAGAGCGGGAGAACGGCGCTCAGTACCACGTCGTGATGCGGCTGCGAGACAACGCTCTGATTCTGCGCCCGTTTGATCTGGAACGGCTACTTCGGAGCACGCCCGCCACTGGAAGCAAGGGCGGGCAACAACTCGCTCCGTGGTCCCCTACGATGGCGAGCTCGTCCCCAGTGGTTGTCAAAGCGTGCTCGGCGTGGAACGGCTACCCCGACAAAGTCATGGTCATTCCACGCAAGTACATGCACCGCGCGCTGCGCGGCCCTGCAAAGCACTACCAGTCAGTCGACGAGGGGGGCGAGGACAGGATGAAAGTGTTCAACATTGAGACCTACCTCAAGTACTCTCTGGACTTGCTGCATGTCCCTGTGCTCATGCATGAAGACCCCGCGCTCCTGCCTGTCACCGACGGGCGCTGCGAGTCTGGCGTGGACTTCTGCTACGTGAACGTGAAGAAGGACTGCCGCCCAAGACACATAGCTGGGATAGATGCCCGGGAGTGTACGGTGGACTACATCAGCAACAACATGCCCAAGAAGCAGGCACCCGCTGCTCCTCAGAAACCGCAAGACAAGGCTGCTCATTTATCCACCGGGTGCCCCCCCCCCCCCCCCCCCCCCCCCCCCGCCATACACACATACCATTCCTGCTTGGTTGCGGTCCCGGTCTTTGTCAATTAGGAGCGCAAGCATATGCGGAAATATTTATCTGCCTATGCTGAACTATTTTGTGATGTGCAGGAACGGTGCCAGAAACCAGACGTCCCAGGGGCCGGCCGGGGTGCCGGAGGGCAGGCATGCGGTGGTCAAAGTGGAGGCTCCAGCCCCCACGAGGAATGACGGCAACAAGGCTGCAAGTCCCTCCGCAGGGTGCGCTACTCTGCCTACTTGAGCAACATGCTTGATGTGTACGCAGTGCTATCCCCCCCCTTGGCTTGCTTCCTGTGGGGCTTCCCCGGCATGTGTTCATTAGCCGCCGCTGCGCATGGGCTATTCCCTAGGACCCCCCCTCAAGAACAGGCCTCGAAGCAGTCCGCCGTCCCAAAGAAAGACACACAGAAGGTGCGCCCCCTGGCCAGCCATAGTTATGTGCTCAGCAGCAGAGTCCGGTCCCCCCGGGCTGCGCCCCCCCTCACTGGTCATGTGGTGGCGCATCACTCGCCCCGTGCTGTGCCTCTTCATCCAGGTGTCCGTCCACATCGACAGCGGCGCCCGGACACCGCAAACCAGGACAGTCCCCTGCCAGTGCGACCACGACGTGTTTTTCGTCTGTGCCCTCTTGGCCAACACGGCGGCATTTTTCTACCTGGTTCACCGCTTCACGCAGCTGCGAACCACACGCAGAAGAGTAGCAGACCGCATCGCCAAAACTCTAGGCGGATGTGAGAGAGGCACCTCGCACTGAGCTGTCAGGTAGTTCGCGGGCATCACCGCATCCCATAAAATGAGTAAGTAGCTGTAGCCCTAGCCCTAGCTCTAGCTCTAGCCCTAGCTCTAGCCCTAGCTCTGGCTCTAGCTCTAGCTGGATAGTCCAATCCTTATCTACGGGTGCCGACACGACTATAATAATAACAACTGTAAGAGCACGAAATCCGCTTATTGGTCCAAATTTGGACAAATACATCATGATATCATTACGAGAATTAATAACATTCGCTATCGCCCCAATTCTGATGAGAGGAAAAAGTGGGTTCTAATCGTCAGGTCACCCGGCAAAGTTCAGTTGCTGCCTACATGCCAGCAGGGGTACAGAGCTCGTACCAGAAAGAATTATTCATGAAATTAAACCAAAACCCCATTGCAAGCTACTGCCAGCTTCAGGGGCAGAAGCAGACAGGATCCCTTGCAAATACGCAGTATTGAGAGTGGAATCGCCAACCACTCCGCACTTTTTATTGATCAGAAATGAGTCTCTTCGCGAGAGGGTTCATGAATCTGAGCGCCGTAGCAATTGCAGTCTTGGGAGGTGTGCAAAGAAGCATATCCTCACGAAATGGTGTCGGATGGAGGCGCACAAGGTCGCGTTGGAAAGCGCATGGCAACAGCGTTTTCACGTTTGTCAGGGAGCTTTTATAACCCGGATTTTCGCGCTCAGAATTGCCATTTTTCAAATTAAGGTGTCTGCGAGCCCAAAAACATGTTCTCAAACTTTTGGAGCCCAACGTTTGGCCCTGTAGCGGGCACCTAGGTGCAACCCACGTGCCTCAGACCCGAGCCCACTATAGGTCTCAAGTAAACAAACAACTCTTCATTGTTTCCCCAAATCAGCAGACATTTGTTTGCTCGCAATGCGTACAAATTTCTGCGATTTCGCAGTAAACACTATTGGTCCAACGACTGGTGCTGAGGCTCGACGAGCTGGACTCCCGCTGCTGGACCCCCCCCCCCCCCCCCCCCCCCCCCGCACCCAAGCACAAGCCCAATCCCTCGACGCCTGACGACGCCTCCGAGGGTGGCGCCGTAGAGGACGGCCCTCCCCCCTGGCTTCCCTGCACAACCTATTGGCCCCGCAGCGTTCATCGACCCGCGGGACTGGATTGACGTCCTGCTCCGGGCGTACATCGAGTGCATGCCCCCCGTCGGCTGCTAGCACCCGGCCTGTGGACCCCGCGACAAGACCACTACCCTCGGAGGAGCAGGAGCACGTGACGCGCGACGAATACCAGCATATCCTATGCTATGGTATCTTTACCGCGGCCGCTCACGCGGCGCTCGAGGACGTGG
Source organism: Tetraselmis striata (assembly GCA_006384855.1). Taxonomy (NCBI): domain Eukaryota; kingdom Viridiplantae; phylum Chlorophyta; class Chlorodendrophyceae; order Chlorodendrales; family Chlorodendraceae; genus Tetraselmis; species Tetraselmis striata. The sequence continues at coordinate 15,249 of VCJN01000016.1, read as the reverse complement.
TGGCAACGCTTCGCGTGAATAACGCCACCCCGACGGTCACCGCGTACGCGAACGACCTACTCGCCTCCGCCTTCCGCACGCTCGCCACGGTCAACGCCCAGTCCGAGGACCGCCTAACCTACCTACGCCGATTCAAATGCAAGAAGACGCTCTCGGCCTCTCGGACGAGGAACGAGCGAGTTGCCGAACGGCTCGTCTACAACCGCTTCTTCGACACCGCCGTCGCCGAGCGCAGGACCAACGGGGTCGACGGACTACTCGCCGCCCTCGACGACAAGCGACTCGAGGTCAGCATCTTGCGGACTGCCTAGGCCCAAGCTGCCTCCCACTTATTCAAGGGCGGGAGCGGAGGACCCGGCGGCAGCGGGAGGGAGTGGCGGGGGTGGCGGCGGCGGAGCTACCGTCACCAAGACCATCAACACCGACACTAGGAAGACTGACAAGACGCGCAGCCACCGCGGGCGACGAAGTCTACCAAGCCCCATCCCGACCGCCCTAGCAAAAGGACTGCTACCACCGAGGAGGACGAGGCATGACGGTGTGCGCCGCCGCACCGATTCCTGTACCCCCGACTCCGACCAAATGCGACATCGCGTGCGGCGGAGATGGCGTTACCGGAGCGACATCGGCGCGAGCTTGCAAACCCTTCGGTTGATCCGGGAGGGCGTCCGCATCCCCTTCCGCCACAACCGACCCCCCAGCTCGTCTATGCTGGACGCCTTCCCGAGGCAACTCACCTTCTTGGAGGCGGAGCTCGCCCGCTTAGTCGCCGCCGGAGCGTGGGAGCACGGCACCGCCTGCCCAAGATTCTTTTCAAGATTGTCTGTAGTTCCCAAGCCCGGCGTCAACCAGTGGCGCTGCATCATCGACACGCGCATACTCAACACCTACTGCGTCCGCAAAGCGACTCAAGATGGAGACCCTCCTTGTCGGGGGTAAACACCTCACGAGGAAGGGCGACTACATGTTTCCGTTCGACCTACACGACGGCTTCTATGCCCTTGGCATCGCCGAGCAAAACCGGGACTACATCACAGTCGACGTGCGCGGACAACTCTATCGACTTGCCGGTCTACGCATGGGATGGTCCCTCTCCCCCTACATCTTCACGATCTTCACCGAAACCTTCGTCCGCTACCTACGCAAGCCTGAACCCTCCTCTTCGTGCGCGCCGCACGCACGCCGCAGCAAGCGCTTCCTCCGTCGGACGCGTTGGCGGGGGGGGGGGGGGGTATCTTACAGTATGTCGACGTATCTTATACGTATGTCCCTAAGTATCTTACCGTATGTCGACGACTTCTTGCTCTTCGCCTCGACGAAGGAGGAGGCGCTTTAGCTCCGGCAGCGGTTGACGGAGCTCCTCATCGCTGGCGTGGGGCTGTCCCGCAACCCAAGAAAGGCTTCTGGGAACCTTCCCAGTTCGGGCGGCATCTCGGGGTCGCCAATACATCGACGCCGAGACGGGATATTATATTCCCCGCCGGGCAAATTGCAGCGCATCTCTACGTAGGCCAAGCATCTCATCGGTCGAGCATCCCGCAACGCGCGGTGGCTCCAAGTGCGCGACATGCAGTCACTCGCGGGACATACTCAATACATGTACTTGGCCATCTCGGCCTCTCGGCTCTTCCTCCGTGAGCTCCACTCCGTCGTCGGAGAACGGTGGGGCGGGCGCGTCAGGATGACGCCGCAGCTGCGCCGGGACGCGCTGTGGTAGACGGCGGTGCCAGCTCATGCCAACACATCACCAAGCCGATTCACCGCCCGATAGAGACGGCCTACCTACACACCGACGGCTCCGGCTACCGAGGGGGGGGGGGGGGGGGGGGGGTCCTGAATGGGCGGTTGGAGGCGAGGGGGTTATGGTATGTTGCGGACGAGCAACAACACATTACCAGGAAGGAGTTGAAGGCCGTCCGCCTCGCGGTGGAGAGTTCCTTCCCCACCTCGCCGGCCGCAGCGTCCTCATGCACGAGGACAACTAGGCAGTCTATTACATCCTGGCCGGGCGGACCTCCCACTCACCCGAGATGATGCACGAGCTGCGCCGCTTTTGGTGCATGCTCGACACGCATGGCAGCATCCACCCACGCGCTATATCCGGTATCCGGCAAACGTTTGGGCAGATTATTGGCTAAGCAAGCACCTAGACAGCGACGATTGGCAGCTCGATCCGGACCTATTCGCGGAGATGGACTCGCGGTTCCGGCCGCACTCGATCGACCGATTCGCGTCGGCGCTCAACGCCATGTTGCCCCGCTACAACGCTGCCTAACTGGACCCGGTGTGCGAGGCAGTGGACGACGCCTTGCACCTCTCCGACGGCGCTTGGCGTCGAAAGAACAACTGGTGCAACCCATCATGGGCACTGCAACCCAACCTGGCACTCAAGTTCCGGCAGAGCGGGGCCGCGGCCACCGCAGTCGCCCCCCGATGGCATGGCAGGGCGTGGCAGCACACACTCACAAAGTTGTCGGAGGAAGAGCTCGTCATGGAGCCGCGCGCGGGACTATTTGTTCCGGGGCGTCGGGCGGGGCGCGGTATGGTCGGCATGCCTCACTGGCCTGTCACTGTCTTACGCGTTCCCTTCCGGGGTGGATGTACCTAAAACGGGGCACGATCAGTGCCACCCTAGCGTTGCACCCCGATTCCGGCGCGAATCGTTAGCCGGCGGCGGTACGCCCGTTGTATGCGCGCCCCAACCAACGCATTCCATGGTGGAGTTCACTGGGAGTACGGGTTCGTACGAACCCGTGAGCATAATCTATGCGGCACTACATGGCTCGGATGTTGGGGTCTGTTGCATGGGTGCACAAACCCTGCTGGAGCTGCCGACGGCGGCTTGGGCCCCTTCTGACGGCGGCTTGGGCCCCCGAACACCTACGGCAGTACGATTCCGCACTACTACTTCCAGTTCTGCGAGAACAAGCCGCCCCCCCCCCACCCCCGCCCCCTCCCCCACCCCCAATTGGATGCCGACCCGCCTGGCCACGATGGCGCGCTATGTCACTTGGGGACCTCGGCACTATCAAGGGCACCATCTTACAGCCCTACCTCTCCGCGGTCAAGAGCTTCTTCCAGGATCGAGGCTTTCGCAACGATGGCGCTCGGTCCGCTGATGGTGGCTAAGGTCCGCACAGGTTTGGAGCGAGGCATCGCAGGTGTCGCTGCTTTCCATGCTGCCTGTGGTGTTCCTACTACCAACGCGGGTGATGTTCAAGGCCCTCACCCTAACGGCCTAACCAAGGGGCGGGCGCGCCACGATGACGCCGCAGTTGTGCCGGGACCTTCAGTGGTGGGCAGCGGTGCCGTCTCATGCCAATGGCAAGCCGATCCCACGCGAGATTCGTGTATGGCTAATCTTTTGTGGAAGAGTGTATTAAACCATGTCTTTTAATAAATGTATTTAAAACAATCCGAGTATAAATAACCTACCTACTGCTGCTTTCAAATATACCCCGCATATTCGCTACATGAAGATGGAGATAGCACCCATATATCAGTCTTGAACCTACATATATTGTAAGGATACTGCGCAAAACGCACCAGGCACTGGGTACCCACATGGGGATTTGTGTGGTACATATCCTTACACTCCACCCCCCCCCCCCCCCCCCCCCCCCCCCCCCCCCATAGGATGGAGGACCTCCTCCAGCAACGTTTCGGCTTGGATTTGGTGGCGATCCGCATTGGCCGGGTCGTCCAACATTGCGGGATATCATATCATATTGTATGTTTCTCCGCGGGATCGAACCCTGATCCATGCGTGCGTAGAAGCACCAACTGAGTGTAAGGATACTGCGCAAAACGCACCAGGCACTGGGTACCCACATGGGGATTTGTGTGGTACATATCCTTACATATATTTAAATTTATAGTAGCAAGCGTCGCTACATTTATTTGCTACGGCTTGCTAGCAGCGAGGTATCGTACCCGTATGAGCGTAAGTAGTCGCTACAGGTAGTCGCTACGTATATGAGTTTTATTGATCCTATACTAAATCGGAAAAATACTGTAACAGTGACTCCGTGGGAGCAGTATTTTTATGTAAAGAATGCAAAAAGTCGCTTAGTATCGCTACAGCGGCTATATGGCAGCGATGTGTTTCAAAATCAAACCAACAGACTGGAAGGGAAGAGGAATCGAGCGCGGTGTTGCTCAATGTAGGTCCCATATTGCGCGCACCACGCCACTTCCGCCCATTTCTCCCTGCCACTGCGACCGAGATCTTATTAGCGATCCTATCGCTGACCCGGCTGGCAGTGTGGCTGCGAGCTACTTCCGGCAACGTCGACAACGTGGCCACGACTGTGTGCCTACGGACTACGACTACTTCCCACACGAACTTGCTTGTCGGCGCACGTTTTTGAAACACTGCAAGCTTGGAGCTGCTTCCCTCCCCCCCTCCCCCTTTCTCCGTTGTGTTAGCCACGGCCTGCGCGCCATGGTGGCGGGCAGCCCGTGGCGGCTTGTGGGGGAGCTGGAGTCGGAGCTGACGTGCAAATTATGGTGAGCAGCTGGCGACTAAAGCCGACTATGCTAGCTACAGTGTGGCCAAAGCCGACCGACTCTTAGCAGCTAGACCCCTTACCCTCCCCCCCCTCCCTCCTCCCTGGCGTCAGCCGCCTTCTTCTCCGCCCTACCCGCTGTATGCGAAGGGGGTGCCGTGCTCGCACTTCCTACCTTCTCACCACTGCGCCGGTGGCGTAGCACTGCCTCCAGTCGCTATTTGGTGTGTGCGTTGCGTGTGTTTTGTCTGTATATACGTAAGCATACAGGTGAAAATAATCAATCACCAGAGCACGCAGATATCGATGCTGCCCACTGACAATGGCCTCCCGCTCGGTACCTGCTGCAGCGCCGACATGTTTGATGATCCGTACACCGTGCCAGGCTGCGGACACGCCTTCTGCAGGTGCGCACAAGCGCTGCGCAGCCGCCCTGGGCGGGATGGACACATGCTCACCCCCTTTGACGCAGCTGAAATCCAGCCTGAGACAGCCAGGGGGGGGAGGGGGGGTTATAACCGGCTCTGTGGGGCGCCATGGCCTGGTTTTGGCGGGCAGGTCGTGCATCATCGCCACACTGGAGGGGCCGGGCATCAGCAGCTCGCACTGCCCCACCTGCAAGCAGCCGGTCTGGAAGTGCGAACTCGCACGGAACACAAAGGTGCGCTGCCGCTGCGTTGAATCCGCCAGTCAGGGGACGCGGCCCCGGGATGAGCCCCGGGGGGGGGGGGGGGGGGGCGGGGGGGGGTTATGGCAGAGGCTGACACAATGGTTTTGTGTGTGTGGGCCTGGCAGTACGCCAACCTGGTGGCGGCCATGAGAGGCCCAGTGCAGCTTCGCCGAGCACTGGAGCGGCGTGAAGCGCAGCCCGCTGGAAATCCACCCACACCGGGGCCATCGGCTGACAGTGAGGCCGAGCCCAGCGCGTCATCTGATCGGCCAACGCCAGCACCATGCCGGGCAGCGGGACCCGCCGGCGCGCAGGGACAGGCGGGGCTGAGAGGGGCGCCCTGGCCACCACCCTGCGGGTCTCCTCCCCAAGCCGGCGGGGCGGCTGACCTCGGAAGCCAGGGGCAGCATCCAGGCGGCGGTGTGGCCCCAGGCCCGCCAATGAGGTCCTCTCCACCAGCACACCGCGGCCAAGAGCGGTCATCCCTGGATGTGGCGGGGCCGAGCGGGGCGGCTCAGCCTGGTTATGGACCGGTGATGGACCTACCCGCGCCCACTGGTACGGTCATGCCACACTGCTGCACTGCTGCCTGATAGCTCATCTTTCATGCCCAGTTTCTGTTGCAAATACAACATAGAATTCGCGTTTGAAAAAGCTAAATACACAAGCTGTTTGAGCTGTAAGATTAAACGAGGGGTGGAAGAATGATTTACGGCGCATGTGTGCCTGATATTTTCAAGATGTTTTTGACTACATACTACTTGCATTCTGAAATCTGGTTTAGAAATCTACAGACTTGGCAGCTTGTGTTGACTAATGATTTACTGATTTACGCAAATGGGATGCCGTGATGCCCTCCAGCTCCATGCAAGCTCCCTCTGTCTTCTCTCCCTCTCCCTCCCTCTGCTGATTTCATTACAACGACTCCATTATTATTTACAACATTAACTCCCCCCCCCCCCACCTATCTACCACACTCACCACCCCAGCGCAAACAGAAATATCATTGAAACTCCATTCCACAGTCGTGAATATCAACGTGGCGAGAAGTCAGAGGTCGATAGTACTTCAAACAACATTACACTTAAGCGGCCCACTATATATCAAACAAAGGTGTCCGTGGGAGGGATCCACGCTAAGAGTTGTGTTATCGAAGAACGTCGCGATGACGCCAACTCCTTTCATCAACTTGGAACAGGATGAGAAAATCGCTCCACTCCTGCCTTGGCTGTTTGCCGCAGGGGCCTCGCTTGGTGCCTCGGCCGCCCCGCTGAAGTACACCGCCTGGGGACAGCCGTACGCCACGCTGGTGCTGGAGAGCTCGGGGGCGGAGGTACGGGGCGGGGAGCGCGCGGCCGGCGGTGGCGTGGGCGCGCCGGGGCGGCTGGTGTGGCTGCCGGGGGCGGCGCAGCGGGCGTCGGACGGCAGCGCCTCGTGCAGCCCCATCTCCAGCTGTGCGGTCGGCTGCCTGCCGGTGGAGGCGATCTCGGACACCGACGCGGAGGCGGACGCGGGGGTGGAGTTTGTGCCTGACAGCCAGCCGGCGGACGCGGGGCTGTGGGGGTGCGATGTGGAGATGCCGTGCAGGGACGCCGCTGGCTGTAGCCCGATTGGCTCGCCGCCCTTGGCGAAACGACGCCGCAGGCTCAGGTGAACACTTTTCCATCAGCGCCCAGCCACCGCTTTACTGAGCCCTAAAACCCTAAACCCTAAATCCTGAAGCGCTCCGCCCCCCCCCCCCCCCCCCCCCCCATCCTCCACAATGCCATGAAGTGTCAAAGGTACAATGTTGAAAGGCACGCCGGTGTAAGTGTGCGGATCCTTTTATTAATTATAGAAACCCGAGCTTGCATGCAACCCATAGGAACAACTGCAAGAGTCTGGCTATACTCTCGTCTTCGTTTGACCTCTGTCAGCAGGGCAGCCTGCGCCTCAGTTGCAGTGCGTGGGTGTGTCAGAGTGTGTGTGTTGGGGGGGGGGGGGGGGGGGGGGGGGGGGGTTGTGAATGGCCCATGTTCCAAAGAATGGAGCATGGCACAGTAAATCCTTCATTCAGGTTGTGGAGCAATGAATAGCCTTGTGGCTCTAGGCGGCCTGCCACGTTGCGGAAGCACGGGGCATTGTCGCCGCACCGCGTGGTCCATCACCATTCAAAGCGGCGTCGCCGCACATTCGCGTCCATGCTGTGCTCGATGCTCCCCCCCAAAAAAAAAGCCACGCGGAATGGCCTCCTGGGGAGGGCTGGCTAGGAGGAAGTTGGGCAGCGTGGAGCTACAGCACGAGGCGGTGAGGGGCGGTGGTCGATGGCGTCGTGCGGCACTAGCGTTGTGATTCACACGAATTGCTAGTTGGAGGAAAAAACATACATTAAGGGGCAGAGAAAGCCTGTGTGACATGGGGGCAGAAGGAGGGTCTTACTCACTCCTCCCCCCGTCGCGGCACATATGTGAAAGATTGGACACCGCCACCCTCGACCTTCCAGGTTTCCCAGGACGCGCTTCTGACGATGTCTTGTGCTCCCACACCGCCCAGTCCGCAGACACAGCTTCCAAAGCCCTCCGCGGTGCAGTTACATCTCATCAGCGTCAGCGTCGGCACCAACGAACCTAGGGCGACGTGATCCCTGGCGCAGCGACCAGGCGGCAGTTGGGGCTCACAGGTACTTGGGGTCGGCAAACCCCCGGTGCACAAAGCTCTCAAGCCCGGTGAGCGTGCCGGACATGCGCTCTAGGCGCTGGCGCTGCTTGCGCAGGTAGGAGTCCAGGTCGGAGAAGGAATTGTCCCAGTGGTTCTTCCTCCGGTACTCTGTCCTCTCGGTGTACTCGTAGACGTTGCCGGGTGTGACAAACTTGCCGCGCAGCGCCCCGATGTCGTCCTCCATTTGCTTCTCTGACACAAAGTACGACCTACCAAATAGAGGGAGGTGGGGGGGGGGGGGGGGGGGGGGGGGGGGGGGAGACAAGTCGACAAGCCTTTGGTCAGAAACGTGCGTGAACACAAACGCCAGCAAGGTGACAAGGGTACCTATGTGTACGCGCACTGCTGCGCTACGTACGTGGTCGAGTTGCCAGCGGGGTTCAGCTTTGGCGGCGAGAGGCCGCTCGTCTTGCTGCTGGTCCGTGCTCCGCACACTCCGCCGCAGCAGGTGCCGCCAGACTGGCAAAGGTTGAACTTGACCGGGGAGACGCTGCTTGGTCTGAAGTTGGCCGGTGAGTCGCTGCTGAGCGGGTGGTAGCTGCTCCTCGACTCCCACTTGGACTCCCAGCTACGGTTGGGCTGGGTGGGGGAGGGCGTCGCCGGCTCGGCGATGCCCGATGGCGACCACATCGGGGAGTAGGCGAACGAGTCGCCCTTGTAGGTCGGCGAGTACTCGGTGGCGAGGCCCACCTTGCTGGAGTACGAATGACGGCCACGGTAGGCCGGCGACCCGTTTAGTCCGAACACTCGGTCCACTTCCCGGTCGAGCCGGTCCAGCGCGCGCTCTAGTCCGTCGTCCATCGCGGGTGTCCTCCGGCAGGGCGAGCCCGATACGAACCCGGGGCCGACCAGTGTTTGCCGCGGGGCGGGTGGCCGGGTTGAAAACCCTTGGTAAGCAGAGCTGGTAGTGAGCCGGTTGACAGTGCCTTGGATAAAGGGGTCGTGTGCGGTGCGGTGCTGCTCGCGGTCGGTGCTTCAGTGGTTTGGCACCGTTGAGGAGGACTGCCACCGTGGGTCGATCGGCTGAGGCAGTCCAGCACCGCAGCGCATGCCGAGACGTCGAGGGGGTGTGTGGGGGGGGGGGGGGGGGGGTTCGGGTACGTCAGACGACAGCACGTACTGGTAGTACTTCGCCTTTGCCCGACTCTACTCCGTGTACATTAAACCAAACCCATCACAGACGACAGCACTACCGGTACGGCACCCTAAAGTACGACGCGAGAAATAGGAACTGAGTAAAGTACAGGTAGGACTAATGTTGCTGCTGTATGCAGCATGCAGCATGTACACCGTCAGTTTCTATATACTGTATCGCCTTTATACTGCTGTACACGGATTATTTCATCCTCATTTTACGTAATTACATAAGACACAATGTACATAAATACATGCAGCATTTCAACACATATATAGGTCGCTACCAGCACTTACGGATAGATTGGCCACTGGGGATTATTTCATGCTACGGTACTTACAGATAGGTAGCGACTAATATATTTGAGATTAAAGCAGGTCCTGGGCAGCAGACGGCATATATGCCGGTGCCAGGGCCGCGCGGTGCGCGCTTTGGGACCACGGTCCTGGCCGTCCCTGCGCCCCTCGCGGGACGCGTAGAGTCCCGCCCGCCCAGCTAGGGTCTTAGGGCTAGGCTCAACACAGCCCTCGGCCCTTACTTCAAAGCTAGGTGACTGAGACGATGCGTTGCAAGTTAGTGAGAGGGCAGCGTTCGGTCGATGGCGACGAGATACACCTCGAACGAGACGTATCATGTTGTGCGCAGCGTCCCTACCAACTCGCCATATCTGCGGGTCCCGGCGCGAGCCGAGGACTGTGAGAGGGAGCGTGAAGCACGGCGAGTGGCTGGTTGCAGAGAAGTGCCCATGCGTGCGGCGATGCGGTGCCTGGTGCGCGCGCGCCGTGATAGTGCGGACTAAGCATGATGACATGTGCTAAAGTACTAATGCATACCCTAGTTACATTGTACATATGCAGTAACATACCAACACTGATGTCAACATTTCATGTATAAAATAAATCGTTGATGCTCTTTTGCGTGCTACGCACATTGGTGCCGGGCGCATCAGCATGCGTCCGGGGGGGGGGGGGGGGGGGGGTTCGATGATACCCTAATTGTTATGTGTACACGGTATCACGCTGGCACGTATTATCGTGGTTCACACAACTTGAATCCCATGGCGCGTGATGCATGGAGTCGGTCGCACTCAAGCCATGGCTTCAACGCTTGGCGCCGGTGATGCGGTACGATCCGACGAGGGTGCAGCGTTACCGATGATCGATGGCGACGAGACACGCCTCGAACACGACATATATCATATATACAACAAATTGTTGATGCTCATTTGCGTGCTACGCACTATTGATCCCTGGCACATCAACATGAGTCAGGGAGTAGGGGAGGGGTGTCGACGATACAAAGCAAATAAAGTGTATATATGTACACTTTATCACGTTGGCACGTAGTAACTGCATCTTGTTTCACACAATTTGCAGCATGCTATGGCGCATGTTGCTGAAGTCGGCCGCGTACCTTTCGGGTTGGTGATGGCCACCTCAGTGACGAAGTGCAATGTTGAGCGCACAATCGGCTCCATGTCAACCGGGTGCAGGTTCATTATGTGGCTTTCGATGATCTTCTTCCCCTTCGCGGTTGTGTGGGATGGATGAGCGGACATACGAGTCCCGAAGCTGTATTAGTCGCATATTAGTCGCAGCGGCGGCATGATGAAGATCTCCGCGATGGTCTTCTTGTCTTCTTGGCGCTCACACTCTCCGCCGCTTCAACAGTGAGTCTTCCCTTGCAACAACTCGGCGAACCGTCAAGCTGGTTGTCGCCGCCACGTATGAGGTAATTCACACGCAAATAGTGGGCAGGCGGCAATATCAAAGCAACGCCAAGGGGCCACATGTGGTGCCAACCAATCGGCAATGCGAGCGAGTGGGGCGCACTCTACATAACGGGAAAGGTACAGATACCGACGAACGTGAAACGAAGCAAGCGGTGGCCACCAACCAACGTCCGCGGAATCAGTGGATCCACCTTAAGGGCGGTTGTTTCGGGAAATGGCCCAGAATTCGGCACGATGGCGGAAATATTTCCACCACACATGGAGACCCATGGCTATGGCGGCCTCATGACAATATTACTCCGCCGCCGCAGCATGTGTCGGCGCTAGAGGCCGTTTGCACGCACCGCGTTGCGGTCGTCGCTGGCGGAGGCGGACGGCAAGCTCGGGGCGGCGGTGGTCCGCGGCAAGGCGGTGGAGGCGGCGGCCAAGGTGAGGAAGGCAGAGGCAGAAGAGGCCGCGGGCGCCGCACAGCACGCGGCTCTGCTGTAGACCCTAGAGGCTGAAGCGTGCAAACGGGATGGCAAGGAGGAGGAGTTGGCGGCGGCGGCGGGCGCGCTGAAGGCCGCGCTGGACGCCAAGGCGGAGGAGCACGCTGCCCTGTCGGACGAGCTGGCCGGCAGCCTGGCGCAATCGGCTGCGCTGGCCGCATCTCAGGAGGAGCTCCGCGCCGAGGTGGCGGCGCTGCGGCTGGCGAGGGAGGAGGCCGGCGGCAAGCTGGCGGAGCGGGAGGCGCAGCTGGCCGACGCAAGCCGCGCCCGGGACGAGGCCGCCGCCGCTTTGGAAGCCACGCGGGCGGAGCTATCGGCGTCGGAGGCCAGGCAGGCAGAGCTGGCGGCGTCCCTGGCCGACGCCACCGGGCGGCTGTCGGAGAGGGAGCACGCCGCCGCCGCCCTGTCGAGGTCGGGCGACGGCCTCGCCGCGGCGCTCCGTGCGAGAGAAGCCGAGCTGTCGGCGGCGCAGGCGTCGCTGGCCGCCGCCACGGGGAAGCTGGCGGAGCGCGAGGCCGAAGTGGCGTCGCTCTCGGGCGCCGGCGAGAAGCTGCGCCGCGCGCTGGCGGCGGCGGAGGCAGAGGCGTTGTCCGGCCGGGGGGCGCTGGCCGCCGCGGAGAAGTGCGAGGCGTCGCAGCGCGCGGCGCTGGAAGCCAAGAGCGCCGCGCTCACGGAGGCGCAGGGGGCACTCGGCGCCGCCCAGGCCGCGGCCGCCGTGGTCGCCAGGGACGTCCAACGCCTGCTGCAGGCGCAGCAGGAGGCGCTGGCCGAGGCGGACGCGGCGCGCGGCGTGGCGGCCGAGTCGCTGGCGGACTCGCGCGCCGCGCAGGCCGACACGGAGGGGCTGCTGGTGGAGGCGACGCACAAGCTGGCGCTGCTGGCCCGGGCGGGCGAGGAGCTGCGCACCGCGATGGGCGCAAAGGCGGAGGCGCTGGCGGCGGAGGTGGATGTGAAGGAGGCGGAGCTGGCCGAGGCGCGCGCGGCGGCCGCCAACACGGAAGCGTCCCTTGTGGAGGCGACGGACAAGCTGGCGCTGCTGGCCCAGGCAGGCGAGGAGCTGCGCGCCGTGATGGGCGCCAAGGCGGAGGCGCTAGCGGCGGAGCTGGCCGAGGCGCAGGCCGCCCGGGACGGCGCGACCGCCGCGCTGGCCACAGCGGAGGAGCGCCTGCGCGCGAGGGCGGATGAGGCGGGCGCGGCGTCGGCGGGCCTCAAGGCCGCGGAGGCCTCGCTGGCAGAGGCGTCGGGCATGCTGGCGGCGGCCGCCGAGTCAGAGGAGGCGATAAAGGCGGCGCTGGCGGCGAAGGAGGAGGAAGTCGGTGCGCTGCAGGCCTCGCTGGAAGCCGCCCGCCGGGAGCTCGAGGCCGCCAGTGCGCGTGGAGAGGAGGCGGCGCTGCTGACCGCGGCACAGTCCGCGCTTGAGGCGTCCCTGGCGGAGGCGGCCGGGAAGCTCGCAGAGGCGGAGCGCGCGATGGCGGCGCAGGCGGCGGCGGCCGAGGCGGAGCTCGCAGAGGCGCTGGAGGCTCGGGACGCGGAGGCGGACGTTCGGCGCGCGGCGGAGGCGTCCCTGGCGCGCGCGCTGGAGCGGCTGGCGGAGGCGGAGGAGGCGTCGGCGCCGCTGGACGACATGACGGAGACGCTGGTGGCCGCGACGGGGCGGCTGGAGGCGGAGGTGGCGGCGCGGCGCGCGGCGGAGCGCGCGCTGGCGGACGCGGAGGCCGACAAGGAGCGCGAGGCGGAGGCGCGCGCGGCGGTGGAGGTGCCCTTATTGCCCTTGCTCGCTACCCGATGCTCCTAGCACGATTTGTCGTCGCCCCGGCATATTGCGCCAATGACGCATCGTTACATAATACTCTGCACCTCAGCGGGAGAATATTGTGGACGGGTGTATGTGGGCAGAATATTGAGAACGACGACATGTATTGGATATCGGTGGTTGCTAGCGTTGGGACGAGCATTCAGCGATGGCAATATATACCACGGCGAGCGACCCACGCCACGACAACGGGCGACACGCGCTACCGACCCCGCGGAGGCCTTCCGGGATGAGGTGGAGCTGCGTCCGCTTGTGGAGTACGGGTGGTGCGAAGTCGAGTTGGCGTACGTCGCAGCCGAGTGCCGACGACTTCCGCGCAGGGTTCATCGGCCCGTCTCGAAACCACGTATTTATTATGCGCCGCAGCGGCGGGGCGTCGCGTACATGCGGTGCACGCGGGGGAGTGTGGCTGCCCAAATTGGAGGATGCGGTGCGTTAGGGCGGGGTGGGGCAGCGTCCATGGGTGTACATGCCGGTACATATTATCGGAAATGCGCGATAATATACACATATAGTTTTGGCCTTTTCTGTATAATGCCACATATAGTGCGAGTTTCACCACATGTGGCCAAAGGAAACCCGCGTCATATTTCACCGCCCAAAAGGGCGCCGGAATATAGTAGCAACGCCGTGTCGTCATTGCACGTACATTCTTGCGATTCCGACGCCATTCTGATGGGAGATGATAATCATCGGCTGGATTTCTCATGGCCACATTTGGTAACCACTAATGGTATGCAGTACCGCACATTTTCGACAATAATAGCCGCCCACGTTGAACATCACTCCAACAATAATCTGCCCGTGCACCAATATACGCCGTCCCACCTCACCCCCACGCGCCCCCTTCCACTTGCCAGCACCATCCGTTTGCGACAGTGTAGAGCGACGCCCCGCGCCGCGCGACAAAATCACCAAAACAATCGTGGTTTCGGAGATCGCCGAGGACAAAGATTGCTCAATATGAATGACCTATCGTTGACGCGATTATTCGGTTCTGTGTTTCTCCGGCATGTTATTACACACCACGTATCATCGGTGCAGCGATGTGTGCTTCCGGTATGTATCACCTACGATACTGACCACGCGATATTCATTATTTCACCTATATTTTGTATACCGACCGTAATCGCCCTGACTGCTACCATATGCCCGCTAGGCAGAACATATGGTGCTTATTATCATTTAAAACGGCCATTGTCGACCGTACGCTTGCGCGCTGCCTTATTGTCCATCGCATGATCGTAAGTAGTAATCAAATGCTAAAGAGCAATGCCACATGTGGGATATCCCGCAAGGACCCCTCCTTGTCTCCCGCGCGGTGGACTGACTTGCCCCCCCCCCCCCCCCCCCCCCCCCCCCCCCCCCCCCGCTCTGTGTGCTTGGGCCCCGTTTTTCGCTCATGCTGAGGCGTCTACAGGAAGTAGGGCACCGTGTGGCGGGGCGCCATCATGGTGGTGTTCTCCTCGCTCTCCGTGAAGATCTTCTCCTTGGCATCCATGTTCTCATCATTCGGCATTCGCGGGGATGCATGAGATGGTGAGGTAGGCCGGGTCGCGGAGTGGACGCGGAGTGGACGGCAACCAGTTGTAGGAAGATGGGTGCCCGCGAAGTTGGCCACCGTCGCGCGACATTCCGGATCTGTTGTAGCTAGACCACGCCGCCTCGGAGACTAGCGAGAAACTTCCCGCCCGCTGGGTGTTGATGCTATTCGGGGGGTGCGGTATCGAAGTCTGCGGTAGCGGTGGTGCTTTACTCATGTGGAGCATGCTCTTCGCGCCCTAGTGGGCGCCGGCTGGCAGTCGGACGATCCCACGAAACCGTTGGAGTACGCATCGACCAGTCGCGTCGAATCGCCCGGATTTAGTACATAGCATTACTGTACCGGGTGTCAAGGGTCGGTGGGAATTAATTAAAGTGAGATGTCGAGCAGCTGCGCTTCATTAGTACTATGTAGGACTACATCTTTGACAAACATCACATCCATCCATATCTACCCCTTGATGTCATAATGTCTCCGGGATGATTAGATGGCGGCAGCCCTCTGATCAGTCCTATTAGAGTATGCTGGTTCAACATATGAGCTCAACCCTTCATCATTATCCAATATTCCACATAGTGCGCAATAGGAGCAATCAAAATACTCGTGCCGGCTGATGCCCTTTTCAACGGCGGGCTTTTCAAATTGCGCCGCCGCCCCTGCTTC